>NJDC01001143.1:0-44512 GCA_002245475.1 Calephelis virginiensis
ACCTAAAAATGTCGCTCGCAGACCTATTTTCAGCGTTAAATTAAAATTATAAATAATAAAGATAGAGTTTCGAGAGTTACCAGTGTTTTTATTGGAAATTTCCACTTATTCAGAATCTTTTTTTGGAATTCCTTAAATATTAATATTTTAATAAATATTGGCATTTTTCGTATTTAATTGTTTATAACTTTTGCATTTTTTTATGTGCTAATAGACGCTTTTGAGAATCCAATGAGCTATACCTTTTTAACTTGTCGACTAGACTACTAACATATTTGGTTCATACAGCAGTCCATACTTCCATACTTCCAAAATTACTATTAATATGTACTTTATAACATCGTGTTAAACAGTCTGTCTATCTGCCATGTTGTTGTATTTTCACGGCTAAACCACTGATCTGATTCTGATAAAATTTAATTGGCATGTAGCTAGAAAGATAGCATGGGAAAGATAACAAGAAAAAGTATTAAATGAATGGAAAAATACTGAGAGTTATGAATGTGAATGAAACAAGATAGATACAAATGTACTGTTATAATTGGTACTCGGTTTCTTTTACTAATATAATTCATGTATACTGAATAATTAATATGCATGATGTTTCTTTTAATCAATGATGTTAAAGATTTTATTATTTATTACATTTTCAATAGCTATAGTTTGAATTGGCCACTAACTTTGGTTTGGAACTATCGATTTTCATTACTATGAACAATATCTTAAGATGGAGACAAAAGGCAAGGGATAGTGGGATGAATTTTATAGATTTAGTGCTTTTAATGATACAGATCATTGATCAAAATATAAGCTGGATTACCATTAAAACAAGATCTGATTTTAAGGATTCGACGCTGTAATTCTATTCTTGACTAAGTTCTTCATTAGCAAATTAAATCTAGTATAGTCGATAGTAATGGGTTACATTTTAGCTATTTCCTATTAATGCTTTACTCTCTGCAGCAAAGCATTTAATAGGGTTAATTCACGACAAAATTGTGTTGTTTCGTAAATATATTTATTTGATTTTCTGGAAACGATCATACGTATAACAAACCTTAACAAACGAGGCGCTGTAAGTCTTGTAAAACTTGATAGCTCGTTCTTTTCAGTAATGTGATGACCAAAATCAAAAAATTTTGTTGCCCCACGGAAAAACGGAGTCCAAAAGTCACTTTGAAGTAATTGACTCTTTCAGGAATTTCTGTTATGATTACACGATTAGCTGTTATTATTACCTAATTTGCTGTTATTATTACCTGATTTGATGTTATGATTACCTGATTTCGTGTTATGATTACCTGATTTGATGTTATGATTACCTGATTTCATGTTATGATTACCTGATTTCATGTTATGATTATCTGATTTGCTGTTATGATTATCTGGCTCGTTGTTAATGTTCGAAAGAGTTTATGCATTTTAAAACAATTAAATTTAGATTTATTTTAGGTCGGTGTAAAAGTTAGCCAATAATGAAGGAGTATCTATTAGTCATGTGAGTAGTTCAATCCCCCCTTGAACAACTCGAAAGGGTCGAACCAAATCTCATCTAATCCTACTTTAAGAAGGGGGTCACGACAAAATATATCACGTGATTTTTTCCGCAAGAGACTTCCTCGCCAAAGTATGTTAAATCGACGAGATTTCACAACACGTCGAAAAGTTTACTATAATTCTTATCTACTTTTCTTAGCAATCTCTAGTACTTGGTAGTCTGAAATAAAAATATAAAAGTATTTTTACTTTTCTTAGCAATCTCTAATACTTGGTAGTTTGAAATAAAAATATAAAAGTATTTTTAATTTTCTTAGCAATCTCTAATACTTGGTAGTCTGAAATAAAAATATAAGTATGTCATTTTTAGAATTTACATCACAAATACACATTTACAAAATCGAATATTACGCTAGGGAAAGAGGGAAGGAGTTAAGACAGGTATTACATATTATTTAAAGGGTAAGTTACGGTCTGAAAATTACTACAAATTTGTCACGTAATTGATCTACACCCCCTAATTACCTCACATTCGGAGGTAAGTCATAAATCTATATGTACTGCTTTTTGTTGAAACACCTTAGTATTGTTCGGAAATTATTATTCGACAGGTTGATTTATGACAGTAAAATAACGACAATAATAAAATAACAAATGTTACCCTTTATCTCCTAAAATATCTTAATATGGGCTTTTAGTTCCAATTTTATGGAAACCGACTATGCCATTTTGAAGGTAGGCGTATCGAATATACATCAGTTCTTTAAAAATTGTTTGCTTTCATATGGCTTAAGATATCAAACAAGCACATGGCTTTCCTGGTGATTAGAAATCAGGGCCTATAGATACCACAGATAATAAAGATGCGTTATAGTCATGTCCTATGGAGAAATTAGGTTTAATGTGCAAGTCTACAGATAGGAATTAGGGTGGAGCTCTACGGGTGGAACATAGCATAGTGTCATTGATGCGGCAGGAATAGGAAAGGATGATCTCTACCTTTAAAAATAACACATTTCTTAGCGAATAAATATATATAGTACAAATAAAGTAAACGTAGGACTAATAAGATGGTGATACTTGATATTTACTTAAAAGCATGAATAGTTTTTTTTATGATAATGGAAGGCAAACAAGCAGACGGATTTCCTGATGGTAAGATATGCACGCCGCCTAGAGTAGAGACACCAAAGGTGGTAATGGTGCATTGCCAACCTGAGGCCGGGATGTTAGGTCTCAAGCAAAAGTAAGATTACCGGCTACTTTACCCTCCAAACCGGAACACGTCATGACGTTATGTTGACAGGAGTAGGTAAAACGGTGGTACCAATCCGCGTGAGTTGCTTCGAAATTCTACCACCTAGTAAATTATTATAATATAATAATAGTATAAGTATGTAAAATTTCTAAAAAATTTAAAGAAAGTTAGAAAGGAATTAAAAATTTCGCCACGGGATTTGAATCCTCAGTAGCTCAATTGGTTTGAGCATTCGTCGGCTTGAGACGAAAGGTTACAGGTTCAAATCCTGTCTGGGGCGAAATTTTTTCTTTCTTTAATTTTTTTAGAAATCTATCCCAAGCACAGGGCAAGTGCTAAAATAAAAATACGTCGCGAAGTATGTAAAATGTTTATAACGACAACTAAACCTAAATAAAAAATGTGCTCGTATCGAAATCCTTTTATTTCCGATTTTCGTATTTCGCAAGTTTGAGTTTATAGTGTAATGCTCTTAAATACGTGATATGACAAGATCACATTTTAAGGTAGAAAATCCAAACCTACATTAACCTACAGCGAGCTGATCATAAAGTAAACCATGTTATTTAATAAATTTAGTAGGGATATCAAAACTCGTTAATAAAAATGGGTTGCCTAAAAATCCTGGACTGAATGTTCTTAAATAGTTTTAAAAAATATATTTTTCTATTTTTTTTTTTGGAGACAACCCTATATTAACTTAATTGCAATAAAATACCCATATGTTGATGTAAATAGTTTTCTGTTATTCAATCAAGTGGCAGTAACTGGAAAAAACTCCGGTAAAAAAACATGCAACTTCTTCACATTTTTTACATCTTACACTTTAGGTCAGGAAAAATTTTTCTACTTAATGATGCATCATTTGATGACGAAATATTCTTTTTAAAAATTATTCGGTTCAAAATTTTGGTAGGCTACCCATTTTTAATATGTTTTCTAACATATTAAATTTATTATAAAATATGTTTCATCCTATTACCAGCTTAGACCATTAGATACGATTTAATTTACGTAGTCTAATAAAACCTGTTTCTTTAGTAGTTAATTTACTGCGAATACTCAGCGAGGTTTTGTGAGAAAGCTAACTAACTTAAATACAAAGAGGAAACCACGGACAACATCGACATGCAAATAACACCATCTAAGTTCATCAATTCATATCCGTTATTCGGAAGATGCAAATGAGGTTTATTTTGGGGGAGTACATTCGCTTTGCTCATACATACTGCATACAAACTTTGAAACAACTTTCCTAACATAATTTTCCAGAAGAGATTTGTTTGTATCTTCACGCCCATATCCCCGACCATATCCCCGAAGAGGTAGGCAGAGGTACAACCAAGGCACCCACGACTAAGTCCCACAATGTGATAGATTAGATTTGTTTGTAAACAGAAAAAAAATAGAAAATTAGTATTATTATTACTATTTATGTAATCCTTTATTCCACTAAAATAAATGAACAAAGGCGAACTTAATGTCAAAAAAGCATTTTCTCTCAGTTTATATAGTTTTTATTCGCTTTTCTACGAGCTTTATTTAGCTTAAAAACTATATACATATATTTGTAAGGTGGTATCTTGGTTTCTGAATTTGATCCACTTCTCGGTTACCGATCGAGCTGAAATTTTGCATGTATATGTAAATCGGATTACAATGCAAAATTATAATGCCTCACATTGAGAAAGTTCCATAGGAACTCCTTAAATTTCCAACATTATCCTTTTATGTTTGAACTTATTTGATAGTAACATTCAAGATATCAGTTCTAGTCCATTTCTGGAAATGGCCTATACAAATAAAAAAAATACAAAAATATTTAATAGTAGGAGAAACTGCATTTAGCATAATGTATTATATGTTGCATGCAGCTTCCCCTACATAAGTTTTAAGTTAAATACTATTCTTTACTATATTCAAGTGAAACAGTGTGATTTTGTAATTTTTTGCTCGATAAAGTATAATATTATTACTATTAAACAAACATACAAAAATCGCGTCTAAAATTTTTACTAAATTTAAAAGGTATCAACCTGAAAGTATTTTCTTCCAAACTAAATAAGAAGCCATAAAATTTTAATTAAAATTTCAAAAGTAAATATAAAAATATAGTTGTAAACTTTCTTTTTGTAAGCCTCTTGAAAAATCATGGCACTGCAGTTTTATTGATGTGTGCCTTTATCTCCTTAAATGTCTTGTTTAAAGCTTTTGGATTCAGTTTTCATAATAAATAAATTACAACCAGAATAACTCTATTCACATGAACAATACAAGTAGTACTTGTCCGAGTCGATTAATATAAAAGCTACAACTGGATTGGAGTAAGAATATTTCTAGATATAACACAAATTGATTTAAACTCAAAGTAAACAAATAATTCTCGTTTCACGGCTGTTGTTCAGCAATACTATTAAACAAACTACTGAAACAGATACCGCAATTTGTTTAATAAATACCCAGATACAATCCAAACATTGATTCTCCATAAAAATATACCTGTCGGGTATTGAAACCAAGGCTCCTGGTTTGTAAGTAGCGATACTTGGCGTGTAGGTACGATAGTACATATTATTCTGTGGTGTAGGTGACCAATCACTAGCGAGGCGGTCAAAATTCATAACAATGTTATAAATGTGAAAGTTAGTCACTGATTTTGATGACATTTGAGACACTTAAATCTAAAGATCTGAGTTCAAAAATAGGTTATTAGATTTTCTGTACATCAACCCTCGAAGGACTATGAAAATCGTAACTATTTTGGGCTGACGTAGGCACAGGCAAACAGTTAGTAATGAATAAGGTAATAAAAACAATCATGTATTTGCAGTCTCGTTTATTTTTTACTCGTATTTATTTTAACTAATATAGATAGGTACATTCAAACACACATGCGTAACAAATTAGCCTGGAAGATATGTTAAGAATCAGTGATATAACTTTGACTACACATATTAAAATTTATTGCCGTGAAACCTTTCTTCCGTTTATTTGAACTTAAGCAAATACCAATAACTTTGAATAAGATCAACAAAAATGTTATAATATTTAATTTAGTACTATAAATATAATTAGAAACGACTTTAAAATTAGATCAATTAAAATTAACCAACTGTAAAGCACATACTTATAAACAAAAAGAATCGAACAGAAGAACAGAAAAAAAAATGAACCAATCACCCTGCCAAAATATTTGACAATACAGCCGAATTGAGAAAATTCTACTTTTTCAAAGTCAGTATAAAAACCGATTTGTTTGTGGGTCAGCAGCGTTCCAATAACTGATATATTTTTCAAAATATATATCATGCTGTAATTGCAGATTGAATTATTAGTTGAGTCTACAACATTTTTTCAATGTCCTTTTATCGACATATCGATTATGTCAATACTAGTAAAAAAAATATCCAGTTCCTATATTACACACAGAGGTACGCAGAAGTACAGCTAGGGCACCTACGATTAGCAAAGATTGTTATAGTCCCATAATGAGATGGATGATAAATCGCCAACCGGGAACTTATCCAATTTAGGCCAACGTTGTTTGCATTAGAAAATTCAAGCCACATTTTAAGAAACCCAACTCTTGAATTGAACAAAGGACTTTATATATTCAATTGCAACACCGGATCCAGTGTTACGGTCTAGTGGTCCGGTGTTGGGGCAATAATCTAGTACCTATTTTAGATTTCTCGATCATTCTACAAATACCGACAGTTAGACGTCTGAATTTTTATTCAACTTAATATGCTCAGCAACACCGTTTTGCAGTATAATTACGCAATTATTAGTATTACTAAAAACTTATTAACGCGACAGGTTTAATTTGTTACTCTAAGATGACTTGCTTTTTTTATATCTGATTAAATCGTTTATAGACGACGTGTATTTTTAACACTGCGAAACATTTCCGTTTCCTTTTTTTTTTCGTGAGTTGATTTATTGATAAATATGATACAAATATCGCTTTCCACATGCAGGCATTTATGGCTTGACGACCTCATGCCAATTGCTATATCAAAATTGTACAAAAAATAACACATTTAAAACTATTTTTATTAACGGCGTTAGGCAAAGTTAGGAATTTTCTTCAGAATGAAAACTGCGTATATGTTATTACTTGGTATTCTTATTTTATTTTTCAAATAAACGGAAGGAAGGCTAGCTTAACTCTAATTGAAACGGATAAATATGTTTCATCACCAAGCACTAACACGTATGTAAAATTAACATTACTGCTGTGTAGATTAATATTGTCATTGTTTTATTTTAAGCATTTACGTATTATTTTACAAATATATTATTAGGTATTAATCAATGGGAAACAGTTTATGAAAAATACAAGAAATAACTTAAAATAATATTTTTTTAATATACTTATGTTATTACAGAACTAGTGTAAATTTGAATTAATTTAAAATATTTTACTATGTTATATTTTGTGACTTATGTACGATATTAACTGAATTTTCACTAAAAAAAATAAGTAGAAATTATAGTATAATACGTTTTAACGCATTTAAGATAGTTGTAAAAAAAGCCTATCCTACTATGTACATATAATACAAATTGCGAGAAATGTAATTTTTTATAAAATAAACAATTACGTTATTTTAAAATGAGTAAATCAACTTTATTATGAAATTCAATCCTTCAACAAAAGTTGTCTAATTTTAATAATCAATTTATTTGTTGTTGACGAAACCAAGAGATTTTTTTTCTAATTTTTTTTCAGATAGGATTAATTTATACACGTGAGTATTAAGTATTCTCCAACTTATTCCCAACACAAGACAATCCTGATTTAAGTTTAGAAAAAAATGATATTGACATTAACATACATGGTAGCTGTAAAATATCAAAGTTTTGTTTTTAATATTGCAATACGGATGTAAAATTAAAACGCGTATAGGGATATAAAAAAAAATATTATATTTATGCTTTTCCGATGTCGGGTCTTTTATTTATAGCTGAATGACAAGGTAGAAATTATAAGGGAATGGCGATGCGGGACTTGGGTAACACAATCAATTATTAGGCTGTTAACACACTGCGCCACATACATGAGCGGTGAGCGGCGATGCGGATTTTAAATTTGTATTGAAAAAATCTTGATATGAATATAGAAACCGCACGATAAAGCACACTGCAACTGCATCTCCGTGCGGCAACATGTCTAGGTTAAAATACATATCGCCAAACGCCGCACGCTACTCTGAAGTGCGGTCCAGTGTGTTGTCAGCCTTAAAGTATTTTTTATGAGCCGAATTCAATTTAATGTTATGTTATGTTATATTTATAAAATTATTATTTTCGGGATATAATATATATAAGATATAAGCTGAAGTATCTGATATAGAAATACTTATTTAGACTGCATTTTTGAGTAAGCATTTGCTTAGTACCAATATTATTTTTACAGCTAAAAAATTGTGTTGCGATTTTAGTTATTATTAAGTAAGCATTTATAAAGATCAAGTCTTTATTTAAAAAAAAAAATTAAATAAAATTCAATATTGTAAATACTCCAGCACACAACTACATCAAATGAATTTATAATATTAAAAAATATAATTTATGTAAGTTTTAAAACAAACGAAAAATTATAAACGATTAAATCTATAAAAATTAATGCTACTTTCCGTTGTAATTTTATAACTCAAGAACGAGCTCACCTATCAAATGATTAAACTTTGTTTGGACTATTTAGTAGATGGTTCATGTGAAGTTTGCATAAAACCGGTCAAGTGGTTCTTCATTTATCACATTTTTTGTAACAATTGAACTCAATAAATGGCGGATCATATTGTTAATGGGTATTTTGCAGTCAAATTGAAACTATTTTTCGTTGGGGATTGTGCTGTCATATTGAAACTTTTTTCAGTTATTTTGTTTTTGTTTTGTTGTGTTATCTCAGTGTGGTCATAGAAGTAGCGAAGCACATACCAGGCCGCTAGTAATGTATAAAATATAATTTTTGAAATATTGTAAAACATTATTGGTGCCAAAAAATATAAACTTTTATATGTTACTTAAGGATTAAGAAAGCTATACCAAATGAATAAAGCCGAGGTCTTCAAGCCAACAATTCATATTAAGTGTTACTTAACGGTTATTGCAGGGTAATTGTTTTCAAAGTACTTTTAGAACTTGTATGAGTACCACTGCCGTGTGAACGTACGCCATGAATCGGGCATTAAATAGTATTAAAAGGTATTAAAGGGTAGGGGGCGATTACCATCGCCGAGTCGTAAGTAATATTGCGTGACTGTAAAATGTTTCTAATCTACATTCGGGCATAGCACAAATAAACGTTTTGTGGTTGGCCCTGGCACATAATGTACCAGAGCTATATCATTATGGTGCGCCTAATTGTTTTCCATATTATTTAAAAATATATTTGTATTTCCATGATAAAGAAATTATGGGATAACATATTTCATTCTATCATATTTTTCCTAATGTAGCTTTTTAAATTGTGTTTCTTTTATTGGGGACAATTTTAAATATATGTGTAATTTAGTATGTCCTCCATTTATTTTTTTATATATTTATTATTGTTTGTTAATATTTCATAAATTTATGTATTTAGACAATCGTACAGGCATACCAGTAGTCAAATTATTTTATTTACATATTTTTATTGAGTCAAAACATTTTATATTTAACGACCATGAAAACCACAAAAAATATTACATTGTATTTATTGCAAAAATTTGTTTTATATAGATTTGAAGTTTTGCTTTATTAATATAAAATTATAGTTTTTAAAACAATTTAGCTTTACCTGTTAAAGTAGGTATATTTGAGTTTGATAGTATTTTGTGGGATGTTTTGTTTGATAAAGTTATAAAATACTAAATTAAACTAATATATTATACCATAATATGGTCTGCGAACGTTTTGCATTGTGATTTCAAATAATACTGAGACTGGTTTCGCTTTTGTTATATCTTAATTAACAAATGGATGAAATTTCTTGCATTTTTAATAAAAATGAAAATGCAAAATGTATTTTTGATCGTTTCTGGTATAAATAATTTAATATTAATAAAAAAACCTCGAGTTCAATAGAAAAACGATTGATTTTAGATAGTTATTACTTGAGTTGTTTTAAAGCGTTATTATCATACAAAGCATTTATTACCTATTAGATCATTATAGATTATTTCTAAATCTAATGAAATTTGTTGGGTACTGTACAACTATGGCACTATTTTCCAGTACATACGCACATATACTTTTAACTTCTAACCTTACTTGTAACATATTAAAATAGGAAAAAATTGTTTTAATATAAAACTTTTTCCATCATACATTCAAACGCCTATATTTTATATTGGCTTAGTCCAAATAAACTTAGGGCAAATACTTTAACGGAATGTAATATTTAAAGCATTATGCCTTATATTAAAACATTAATATTTTTCCCAAACGATAATTGTTTTTTAATAAATCTACATCTAGATATAATCTAGAAATAACAATATATATAGCCTTTAATACTATCACACACTTAACTACTTTAGGCTTGTAGTAGCTACAGGCCCTGATATTTTCTAAGTGTGACGTAAATGCGAGCACCGACATATATATTTCATTCTACTTATCTAAAGCTAGAACATAAACTATTATGGCAACATACTGTTTGGTTGTAAATATATGTACACATAAACCAAGGAGTAATATCAGAAAATGAGTATTTTGTATTATTTGTACATTTTGTCAATGTTGGTATTTCAAAAAATATTGTTCTGTCTATACAAAAAAAAAATCAGTAAATTTTCAACACTTTTGCGATATTTCATATATTTATTTTCACAAAAATTAAGTAGTAGATAATTGTTTTACTTTATGAATAACTTTGGACAAATTACATAAATCGAAACGTGAGTAAATAATCATTTTATTATATGCAATTTATTCATTCTACGTTTTCTTTAAAACATGAAATACGCTTTTCAATTCAAATAAATTCAATGATAAAATTTAATCGCCGTCAATGATAACTCTAACAATGATGGAGTTTTTATAGTTTATTAATTGTCAACATTTCATAATACAATTATTAAACATTTTATTTAATATTATAAAATACAATACACATAACGCTCTCAGATCAAAGCGACAGACCAATGTATTAAATTACATTTATAAATGATATTAATTTCAAATCATGTTCAGGTAGCACTTTTATGTTAATTCTGTTGTACAATAGGCAAGCATGCCCATAAATTAAAATTTACAAAATTTAATATGTTACCTCCTCATTTTTTTTTACTTTATTGAGTTATCCAGCATTTATTTTTGCATCGTGGTATTATTTGCTTTGGACAGTCAAAACGAGATTCTGTCACTTTTTGTTAAAAAATTGATTGTCAAATTTAAGCGTACATTATAATTTATTTTCTATGAAGTAAACTTAATACGCGACCCAAAGTCCAACGAACAAACGTCTTGATTGATGGCTGTCCTAATTACTATAATGACCCACCTGAAACGTAATACTTTTTCAAAAATATCCATTTCAAGTTATACCGTTCAAATAAATTTCCATATTTCTTGCCACAACTTTATAAACACTGTTAGATATTTTATAAATATAATTAAAATTCTGGAAACTAAAGCTATTTACCCATATTTTTTATATAAAGGCAAACAAGAAGAAGGAATTCCTGATGGCAAGAAATTCACGCCGCCTAGAGACACCAAAGGTGATAATAGTGCATTGCTAACCTAAGATCGGGATGTCAGACTTTGTGCAATAGTAAATGTACAGGCTATATTACCATCCGAGCCGGAACACGTCAACGGCAAGCACTGACGTTATGGCGGCAGGAATATGTAAGGCGGTGGTACCAATCCGGGCAAGTCGCTGCATAATACAGATAACAAACATATTGATGTTTTGCCGACAACTTTTTTTTATGTATGAGGTCAGTGAAGTAAGTGAAGTACTTGGCTTTCCTGGTGGTATGAGACTACCGTGGCCTATAGACACAATAGATGTTACTGATGTGTGCAAGTATACCGGCTACCTTACGCCCAGGACCGGAACATGACAGTCATAATGGAGCCAGGAAAACGTTGCTACATGGTACTCTACCACAATTATTTACTATTTAATAATATAATTACTTACTATTTAAGCAGCTCTATTGATTGACTAAAATCTTTTTTTTTATATAAGTTACATGGAATTTGATTTAAATTTACAATATTATTAACATAATAGAATTGAATGCAATTCATTCACAAATAAGTGAATTTTAAGTATTAACATATATTATTATTATGCAAAATTTCATAATGATTGAATTACTTTTAATTTTCTTGCCATAAGAACTTTTATAGAAATTTATTAAAACACATAGCTTAAGGCGAAGTGATGCAAAAATTAAATACCTAAATAAATAAAAAAAAAATATAACAAAATAAAACAGGTACATTATAGTTACAAAATAAAATAATACTTTCATGCTTAAATGTAGTTTTTAATTTAATTACAAAATCGTAATTCTGTCGTAGGTCGTATCGGTCTCCTTATATCGATATGTCGTCCAGCTGTCTTCACGCTAGATATACAACCTCGAAATCCAGAGTAGAATGCCTCTGGCAGTCCCAACGGCAGCGATGGTGATCCCCCTTTCATACAAACGTCAAATTAATTCACTTCATAAAACAAAATAGCAGGGGCGAAGCCGGAAATGTCAAAAGAAATAAGCTTTCGACGTGAATATAAGGAAAGTTATATTTGTCAAGCTTCATCTCCTTTGTGGGGACACAATGTGAATTTCATTTTATTCAAATTTTTTATACATTTCACAAAGCCTTGATTATGTGTAGAAATGTTTTATTAAAAAAAGGAAATCTTAGACATGATTAGATTTGATATTATTATCATGCTGCAAAAAACTTAGTCTTAAAAAATAAATGAAACTTTATTTTTCTTTAATTAAAAAAAGAAAGATTTTCTTTGATAGAGCTTATTTAGAAAATAATTAGTCCAGTAATTACATTTGCATAATTATAAAAATACAATAAAAAAAATTTCACGCTCATATTCCAGATAATCTAGGCAGAGGCACAACCGCGGCGCCCATGGCTAGCCGAAAACACTAAGTCTCACAATTTGATATGTGGCAAGCCTATTGCCCATCCGGCACATATCCAATCCTGGACGTTATTTTTATTAATAAATTGAAAATACACATATTTTTGACAAAATGAAAAAAAAAAAAAACACTAATTTATACCTAAAAAAGGACTGACAACCCTTAAATATCTCATAAAATTAAGTATTAAGTAAGCGACTAATGTTTATTGTAATTAAAATGTATATTACGGGATACTATTGTTTCAAAGTAAAATTTGGGCTAAACTTACCTATCCATAATTTAGGGTTGGACTTCGAGGGTACCAGTAGCGACTGTGAGTATCCTCTAATCGGTGGCAAGTCATCAACTTGCAACATAGCCAGCCGTTTTCTCCGTCTCACTGACGCTGTATGCCATAAACCATCATTAACTCTACTTTTAGATTCTATACTTTGAAACCAGTCTTCATTATCGGCTGAGTTAACTTCCTTGATATCAGTATCTGTGTATATAAGTTGGAGTTTGCCATCGCTAAGACCAAGACCTATGAAGTCCTTTGGTCGTATCCCAATTTTTCGTCTCCACATTAAAAGGCCTGAGTCGTTGCTTGTCCGGAACTTTATCTCGTATCTAATGCCACGTAGATTTCTATTCCTAAAATGTACACAAACTTATTGAAATTGCAATATCGTAACCTAAAATTTCAATTGAATGAAAAAAGAACTAAAATGTGTATGAACATTTTTAAGAATGAAAATGAAAGAACTATAAATTTGCAATCAAATCTTAGACTATGATTTTGTAAAGATACAATATTACTTAAATTCAAAATAACAAGAGTACAAAATACATAACTGTGTACAAAGTTAATAAAGAAAAGCATAAAAATAATAAATTTATAGAATATAAACACCACAGAAGTCGAAAACAGATCTACTTTTTTTAAAAATAATATATAAAAGTTAATGTTATTTAACTATTATTAATACATATTATTAAGCTAAGCTGCTTCAAATTAGCAAATTGACATCAGAATATATTATGATACACTCAAATGATTAACCTAAGTAGCCATAACCATATATAGGCGACATAAAAATTCATGCACGAAAAGCAATAATAATGTAATAAACTCTCAATTCTAATATACTAATCCAGCGTTTCCCAGCCTTTTTCAATCCACGGACTCTTAGGAAATCAAGCACAGTTTTCGCGGTGCTGTGCTTGATTTCCTGAGCATCCTTCTTAGCTGCTTAGGAAATGCTTAAATATTTTATTAAAGCATTTCTTTAATAAAATTATTTTTTTTTCGTTTTGCGGCATTTTTGCATTTAATGAGCTATTTATGTATGGTCCAGAGAAGACATCGCAGACCATACATATACTCGCGGACCCCAGGGATCGGCGGACCACAGGTTGGGAAACGCTGTTCTAATCTCATATAAATATGAGGTACAGTTTCAAAATTTACTGAAAAAAAAACACATTTTGTTTATTCCTTTTAATAGAAGTAGTTTTTCTATATACTAATAAATACATTTATTTCAATTAAATTAAATTAATTTGAAGTGAGCGGCGTTGGGCTCTTTTTTGGTATAGGTAAAAACATTTTAACTCGCGTCAAGCCACGTGACCTGATCAAAAATCGCAGGACGCTTGCGTTAATGTTCGTGTTGTCAATTTTGTGTACGATATCGCAACAAATGAAAATTGTATTCTTTCACATAAATTATAGTACTTTCATACTCATAATTGAAGCATTTCGTGCAAAATTATTCCCTAACTATCAAAAATGCAAAACGTTAATATTCAAGTTTTCACTTCTGCCGGCACTCCCGGAGTGAAACCCGTCGTTTGTTGAAACAAGCAAATGATTTATATTTTTTACTGTCGATCCTTTCAAGAATTGTGTTGTGGTACAGTACAATATGTATCAATTAAATAACAATAACAGCTGATAAAAAAGATTCGAAGCTACTGGTAACGAACCAGCTGGGCTATATAGCTAAATTACGTGTATTGTATAATACTATATATGCTATCTCCAATGTATTTCTTTTGGTCATTTGACAGCTTTTTGATGTACACTTTACCCAGTGATCGTCACTAAAAAGAAACTAAATAGCCCCGCTGGTTTGATATCAGTAGCTTCGAATCTTTTTAATATTTCAGGTATTATTGTTATGTTATTTGAAACATATCAAGTCTGTATTATAACAACACAATTTTTGACGCTGTTTACAATAAAACTTTAAATAAAACTTAAATTTAACTTTGTTTAAATAAAACTTTATTAGTATATTTTTATTTATTCGTTCTAAGTATAGCTATAGTTAATTGTTTTGTACACGATGCCTTCCATTTTATTTTCACAGCTTATTTTTTTTTGGGTTGGCTGGAAGACATTTCTTTAGTTAGAGATAAGCTCGCCTTTTGTGCATTTTTAACTTCTTGTGTATTTTAGTTTTTGTGTGCAATAAAGTGTTAAATAAATAAATAAATAAAAATATAAACAATTTGTGTGTTAGTCACATAGAACGAATTCTCGTGAAATAAAGATATTATATGTTAGATAATGAGTGAATAACAGTATGAGACTACTTCACGCCAGTGAAAGGATGTTACCAGTTTCGCATATTGTAGCGAACTCAACCGAGTCACGTACGAGCACTTTGGTGTGATCAGATAGATTAAACTCAATTTACAAAGGCTAATGAAGCTTGACTACTAAAATGAACTCAGAATGTATATTAGAAGCGCGAGACTTATCTCACAATGTATATGTCTTACTTAATCTGTAACTAAAAACCGTTGAAGATTTTCACTTTGCTTTTCAAACCATTTTTTTAACGTATTTTTATTTTAGCACTTGCCCTGTGCTTGGGATAAATTTCTATAAATTTTAAAGAAAGAAAAAAAAAAGAAAAAAAATTAGAGCATTCGTCGGCTTGAGACGAAAGGTTACAGGTTCAAATCCTGTCTGGTGCGAAATTTTTTCTTTCTTTAAATTTTATAGACAATTTTTTTAAATTAAAATATTGCAAATATGTGGTAAAGTTTGGTTAAAGTTTAAAAATTATATTATTCACCAAATTTAAAAGAAAGGAAAAATTTCGTCTCAAACAAGATTTGAACCTGTAACGTTTCGTCTCAAGCCGACGAATATGAGCTACTGAGGTTCAAGTCCTGTGGTGTAATTTTTAATTCATTTCCTTACCGTTAGTGCGGGTGATGATATTCAGAAGAAATTTTGTACCTAAACGAAGAAATATATACCCGAATTTAAACAAAAAGTAATACATACATTACCTGAGTACATCAACACTAACAAAGTGAAAAAAATCGTTAAAATAAGACATTACGTAAAATGTTAGTGAAAAGTAGGATAACACAGCTCTGCATACAAAGTAAATTAAAAAAAACTGTTAAAAATAAAGAAATCTGTAACTAGATTAATTAAATAAAACGATAATCACACATAAATAATTTTGCTTTGGATGAATTTAATTAATTCACGACATAATTAATTCTAATACTACAGTTATACTTGTATTACTACAACAAAACTGAAAAATTTAACCAAAAACTACAGTACATAAAACTACCAAACCCAAAAACACATAAAACTACATAAAAATGTAAAAACCATCACATTGTTATTACGCGTCAAATACTTCTAAAACACTCAATGGGCTACGAAAATGTTGCTAATTTTACACACGTAAAACATGTCATAAAATAAATAATTTATTACCTATTTTGTTTATACTGAAGGTAATTTCAAAAAGAGTTACATTTTATATCTAAATGTTTTATTGGCAAGGTCCAAATGCTATCTTACATCATAATGTCCTTCACCCACTTCTATGTTAGTTTCTAAGCTAGAAAAAATAAAATTATGGAATATTTTAGTTAAAGTCTTAAAAATATTACTATTAGTAAAGTAGGCAAATAATACACCTTATACAGTAGTTTACTTATTATACAGTAGATGTAATTAATTAGGAAATGTGACTTAACAGTAATAAAGGACATTTTATAAGCTACTAACATATTATATAACTACTGCAAAATTGGATTAACATATTTACACAACGGTTGCAGATAATAATATACCAGTGTCAATTTTGTTAGTAAATATTTTGCTAATAGAATAATGTAAGTAAGCAAGTATCTTCACGCCCATATCCCTGAAGACGTCGGCAGAGACACAACCAGGGCATCCAAGACTAGCCGAGTACACAGTCCCACAATGTGATAGGTGGCAAGCCTATCGCCAACCGATCACATATCCGATCCCGAGCATTTTTTAATAGAAAATAGAAAATACCACATTTTCTTTTTGTTGCTGGACTCGAGATTCGAACCCGGGACCTCATGAAGTCAAGTTCAACACTTGGCCCGCTAGACCATAGAAGCGATAGCTTTAATTAAGTATAAATAAATATCTTTTATTACAATTAAAATAACATATAATTCGGTTTGTCCCCTACCAATGTCTTATTTAATAGAATCTAGTTTGATACTAGCTGAAGTAAAGTGAATTGGTAACAAAATTGATAAACATTAATGTACAGAAGCAGTTACAATGAAGCACCAAATAGAACTGAAGTTAATAACAGTTTCACATTAAGAGATGTAGACATAACGTGTTCTGGTTTGGAGGTAAACTTACTTTTGCTCGAGGCCTAACATCCCAGCCTCAGGTTGGCAACGCACCATTACCACCTTTGGTGTCTCTAGGCGGCGTGAATTTTTTACCATCAGGAAATCCGTCTGCTTGTTTGCATTCCAATATCATTAAAAAAGCATTCCTAATTCAAAGAGTATATTTTACAACGTTTGCTTATTTTCTGCTACGATATTTTAATTTTAACTATTTTCAAATTGAAAGAATCGTCTGCAAGAGTTTTGGATTGGGTATCCAATACTTGTCTGAATAAAAATTTACAACTAAAGTGATATTAACATACATACATACATACATACATTTAAGCTAAATCCCTTACGGAGTAGGCACAGGGTAACGAGTGCCAAACCTAACGATCCTGACAAACCTGTCTGGTTTCCTTCACATTCATTATCATTTTCGCCAGTTTCGGAGACTCTTGACACCATCCTCGGATAATGTTCGAGTGATCTGATCGTGGAATGTCAACCTTGGTCTCCCCGGGTACCTACATCCATCCACATTCGCATTGTATATCTGCTTTGTCAATCTTTCATCTGTCATTCTTTCCACATGACCGAAGCAACGGAGAATGCCTTTTCTCATTTTAACACCAACACTTTCTTTCAATCCCACTCTTCTCGGATTTCAATGTTACGAATGCGGTCAGCGAGCGTGCACAGATTTTTCGTAGCGCTCTCATTTTGACCGGATTTATCCTACTTTCAGGCTTTTTTTGACATATCAACTCTCGCTTCCATTGGAACGTTGGAATAAGCACAGAACTATGCAAAGCGAATCTATCTTTTTGACTTAAACCCTCGCTTTGAAATAGCTTACCCAGCGCTCCATTCACACTATTCCCTGCACACACTCTCCTTTCCACATCCGCGGTGTACCTTCCATAAAGCGATATGTAACACAAAAAATATATTTTTTTACTATGGTTCACACATAAGGTTCACAAAATTTGCAATTCTATTCAACAAAAACTCTTTTACTGCCCTAAATTGCAAGTAGATTATTGTACTATCCATAATTTTCAAAAACAGTTTAGCGAAATAGAAATTACCCGTTAAAAAATTAGGCGCTGATAAATATGTTTATAATATATTTTTTAAATAGGATTACTTTTGTGATTTGTGTTAGAACATAATATCGTGCTTTAAACATTTTTATAGAGAAATAACTATGTTAAATTCTATCGATATTTACGGAAGCAACGTATGTAGCGTACATACGTCTATCTAAATGTAAAGACTGTCCCTGGGGTTTTAATTTACTTTATTTAATAAATCACTGCATAGTATAAAGCAAAGTCGCTTTTTCTGTCCATATGTCCCTTTGTATGCTTAAATCTTTAAAACTACACAACGGATTTTGTTGCGGTATGTTTTAATAGATAAAGTGATTAAAAATGAAGGTTTATGTGTATATTTCATAACAGTGTGAAGCAGGGGCGGGCCGCTAGTATATTATTAAATTTAAATCCGCTCATATCACATTAAGCCACATTTCCTGTTAAACCCGATATATAAAACATTTGTTATGCATCTTACCTCCGACCACCTCGACTTCTGTACGAGAAGTAATTATTCCCGTCGAATTTAATGGGTTCACCATCATTCAACATCTCTACCTTTAATTGCTCTTCGCAATTCCTTCCTTGGTAGCCGTCGCGACATATACATTTGTATTCGTTCAGCAAAGGAATGCATGACCCATTATTCTTACACGGTGTGAGACCTAGTGCAATAAGTTAATTTATTTGATTATGTAAATCGATTATATACAGGGTTATTTACTTGTAATTAACATTCACAGAACTACATTTATGCTGCAGTTGAAGACAAAACAAATGTTTAACTTCAGATACACAGTTCTGAGTATCTACTAAACGAGTTTATATTTACAGATGAAATTCACATTTTAATAGAGCTTTTTTTAATAATCAACTTGTAATTGTAGCATTACCTAATAATTTTTAAATGTAAGTTTTGTTATGAATACATTCAGACTAACGCGTATACATTTAGTAAAATTTAAAAAATAATCAAATCGAAAATATTCTTATAAAAATAAAACTTTATAAATTACAAAAACTTACAGTACAAAAGGAATAGTTTATGATGACATTCATTTTATAGTCCTGTTTTATTTATTAGGTAATTTATAATAACCCTGTATATCTGTAGTAAAAATCTAAAATTATGAATAATTTTAAATATCATTTTGCTTTTCATTTGAAATGACGTAATTAGTAATGTACAGTGACACGTACTTTTTTGTAACACACATTTTTTTTGTATAATTTTACGATTAATCATAAAAGTGTTTTAGGTTAGGTTAGGTTAGTCATATCCTCGAAGGGGTGGCCAGAGGCACATCAGGGCACCCACGACTAGCCGGAGACATTAAGTCCCACAACGTCATAGGTGGAATGCCTATCGCTGATCGGGCACATGTTCAATTGCGGGCAACAAAATTTTTATTAGAAAATTGAACATATAAATTTTCTATTTTTTTTGTTGATCGACCCTGGGATTGAACGGCCCGGGTTCAATCCAAGAAGATCTCAAGAAGTCAACTGCTAGATTACAGAGAAGAAACATTAATATTATTTTATATTAACTGAATGTTCATAACTTGTGGTATTTTTTTAAGGAATTATGGAATTTTAGTAATCTGTGTGGACAATCAAACTGTCCATGTGCTAACACTTCACTTTTTATAGTTACCTTTAATAGATATTTCAGACTCTTATCGAATTAGGCGATAGTTACATTAGTGTTAATGACATACTATGTCTATAGACAGATAATAATTTCGGGACGTATTATACCAAATATTTTATACCAGTCTCACATAAAATGTCGACACTAAGTTATTAATAATGTTTCGGAATATTAAAATCACAAAACTTAAGTGGCAACCCTAAAGTTAAAAGCATTAGTCATTCCCCCTGTGCACTTACCGTCCCCACAAGGCGGTCCGGTGTACTTAGTCACACCGCTTGTAGCGCAAGGCAGTCGATCTTCCTCAGCCACCACAGAGCACCTCGCAGTATCCACGCTATACAATGACAAAGGGTTGCCATTCACAAAAACCTGTTGCACTGCACCCACAAAACTGCTGGTCACTCCTGACATTTTGTGGGGACGAATGTAAGCTCTGAAAAAGGGCAAAGATTTTTACACAAAGAACATTTAAGATCATGATTGATTGTTCCGAAATCCAACCCTGGAATAACTTTATATTCGAGGGCTACGATGAAGTTTGTCATTCTGAAATTCTCGTATTATGGTTTAATTTTCTTTATTACTCTTTTTCTTTCATTATTATTCAGGTAGGTTATAAAAAACCTACGTCGCTGTTTATATTTCTAAAAACATATTTTATATATTAATTTATAAAAACATAAATAAAATAAAAATATAATAAAAATAAAAATATGTTTTTAATTTATAAAAACATATTTTTTATTATCGCCTCTGTGGTCTAGCGGTCCGGGTGTTGGACTTGACTGCATGAGGTCCCGGGTTCGAATCCCGGGTCAGCCAACAAAAAGTAAATTGGATTTTTCCAATTTTCTAATAAAAAAATGTTGGTCGGGATTGGAATTGTGCCCGGTTGGCGATAGGCTTGCCACCTATCATATTGTGGGACTTAGTATCTTCGGCTAGTCGTGGGTGCCTTGGTTGTACCTCTGCCTACCTCGTCGGGGATATGGGCGTGAAGATACTTACTTACTTATATTTTATATAATTACACCACTTTTGATTTTTGATTAGCCTGTCATAAAACTGTAGAAGTAGTGTGATGGTCGTGAATTGGTGTATATATCATACCAGTTATTGCTCGCGTGGTTAATGGTCTTACAGGAATATTTTCTAGATAAAAAAGCTATCCTATGTGTTAATCTAAGTTATCTAATATATGTCTATATGTGGTGCCAATTTTAATGAAAATCGATCCAGCAATTTTTGTGTGAAGGAGTGTCAAACAAACATTCAAAATTTCGCAGTTATATAGTAGGTTATATTGAGCTTCAAAATCCAAGTAAATGTAACGCGATTGAAAGCATTGAAAGAAACGAACGAACTTTATTGATATCATAAGGTTTCATGCTTGGAAAAATATATAAATGAAACTAACTGACAACTGACCAGCTTTTATAAGGCAAGTAAAGTACTTGTTAGACAAAATTAAGACAATTTAACAAAATTCTCTTATTCACAGTAGTCATGATATTGTCAGGCTCTTATGGATTCATGATATATGCTCACAATAAACAAGATCTTGGTTGAAATAAACATTTTTATAAGTGAAAAATTTTTAACGGCATTGCGCACCTTTTATGGAATGAGTAAAACTTCTAAACTCACGTCAGGACACGTGACCTGATCGAAAACTCGTAAGACGGATAAGGGCGCTTGCACGAATGTTCGTGTTGTCATGTTTGTGTACGATAGCGCAATAAATGAATATTGTATTCTACCACATAAATGATAGTACTTTCATACTGATAATTAAAGCAATTCGTGCAACATTATTCCCTAAACATTCCAAAATATCAAAAATACACAACGTTAATATTAAAGGTTTCACTTCTGTCCGCACTCAAGACTGCAAGCTGACGTTTTTTTTTCAGTGCAGCTAATCTTTAATATCGCCATAGAGTTTTTGTAATACATTTAGTTAAACTAAATTCAATTTGCAACTATAATACCTATATTTCAGCTGAGGTCGCGTGGGAATATGAGATATAATATAACAACTTTATCAAAACATTTATTACACAAACATAAATTTACCGTTTGTCTTTATAAAGTATTTTAATAAAGTAAAGGCATGTAGATAATAGGCTTGGTTTTTTTTGCGGTGGTTTGCTTTGCCGTTTCTTCTCCAGACTGGCTATGGTTGGCTATGGAAATGGCAGTAAATAGGATTAAAATTAATTTACCTTTAAAACTATTTATCATAAATTATTATTATTAAAATACAATTTTTCATTAAAAATATAAATAAGTTCTATGTTAAAATGTATATAAATATTTAATTTCTATAAAGTTAATTAAATATTTGCACACCACAATGTGATAGAATATGTTGGTATGCTTTAATATCATTGTACCAACTTTTCAACACACATATTACACAAATAAACAACTTTAACTTCATTTTATTTAAAAAATACATACATATCTATAAAAATCAATGCCACTTTTCGTTGTAATTTTATAACTCAAGAACGGGCTCACGTATCCAAACCAAATGTTTCGGCTTCGTTCGGACTATTTACTTAGTAGATGGTTAATGTGAAGTTTGCATAAAACTGGTCGAGCGGTTATCAATTTATCACATTTTTTGTAATAAATGAATTCAATAAATGACGGATCGTTTTGTTTGTGGTTATTTTTTGTCAAATTGAAACTTTTTTAGATGGGGATTGTGCTGTCATATCAAAATTTTTTTTTAGTTGTTTTTTTTTCTTTTTATTTATGTTGTGTTATGTCATTCATTCCGTCATACACGAAACACGTACCGGGCGCTATTTTTTTATATATCTAAGCATTTATGGTAAGATGTCACCATTAATTGGATGCCAGTTCTCAGTTAAACTACGATCACACAGGGGCTTTCAGTCTCAGCTTAGCAAATAGACAATGTGTCTCTTGCGGTCAATCTTGCACATGAAATAGAAGCTTACGAAGCGTATCAGTCAGGGCAAGCTGCAGGATAAACCATTGTTGTTGACCTATTGCTAGCTGTTCGTAGCCATCAAGCAATATTAAATGCTCTTTATCTGCCCAGTTTGTAGCTTTTGTGTTAATATTGCATTACATTTTTAACATAAATATTAAAATTTGTGTATCCTATAATCCTACCTTTCCCAGCTTTTCTGACTTAAACTTATATTTGAACTTGTCTTCTTGTTTTTGAGTTTTGTGCTGGGACACACTAAGCGATAGATATATGAACCCCGTGTTGGTCCGGGCTCATTTGCAGAATAGACCATCTGCGTTCCCGCCAGGCAGCTCGTAAAAGGCGAGCATAGCCTTACCGTCATTAACACCATGATATGTGACTAGGTGGTAGAGTTTCACAGCGACTCGATCGGATTGGTACCACCGCTTTACCTATTCCTGCCGCTATAACGTCAGTACTTGCCGTTGACGTGTTCCGGTTGGAAGAATAAGCCGACAAACTTATTTTTGCTCGAGGCATAACAGCTTCAGTTTGGCAACGCACCATTGTGGTAATGGTAGCTTTGGTATCTCTAGGCGCTGTGAATTTCTTACCATCGAGAAATCCGTATGCTTGTTTGACTTCAAATATCATAAAAAAATTGCAGTTATAGTAAAATTTGTCTTTCCTCTAGTCCTAAGTTTCCCAGTTATTTCTGAATCAAATTTAAAAATATTTGAACTGGTCTTACTGTTTCTAAATTTTGTGCTGGGATACACTTAGCGATATGTTATTTTGTCTTTATAGAAAGAAACAAAGAAAACATTTATTAACACACACATTCTCTACACACATTCCAATGAAAAAAATTAGACAAAAATACTATGCAAGGGTCAACAATTAAATATACATAAAATATTATAAACGCAGTGTGTAGCGCAGAATATAATATATGCAAAAATTAATACGATATTTGTCGTTACAATACTCCCAATCAGTTCGACCAATTTAATGACTTTAGTGCACATTTGGCTAGATTTTTAGTTTTTTAGATAAGGCACAACAAAGTTACAGCTAGTACACTTGTAATAAATTATTACTTACGGTAAGGATCCAATAAATAATGGTAGTGTAAGTTCCAAATGGGTCAAAGGTGGTGCTGATTGTCCCTTTTGAGTTGGATGTTGGTCAAGCTGCAGGCTACCATGGCGACCTATGCGAGACACCCTTACACGATGCCATCGACCTTTACTTATAGGTTCCGGAGACCTGATAAAGATAATCATTTTCAAATAACCTTAACATAAAATACTATACTATCTTTTCATAGGATATTGTAGTTGTAATAACTACTTTCTTTATGACGATACTTTCTCTATTAGTTTCAAATTTAGATAAAATGCATGGAATCTTTAGTCTTTAAAAAACTGTCCGAGTCCTAAGAAATTCAATTACAATAATGACTATGGTTCTTAATTTCTTTATTTCTTGTCGTCGGTGTCTCTTGAAATTTCATTCCTGATACTATTTATTCATTACACTTACACTTTCCACAATTTATTTTTTACTAGCTTTTAATTGCAGCATTGAAACACGCGGGTTCCCACAGGAACATTATTCCAGAAAAAAAAACTATCATATGTTTTAATACAAATTACCCTCTATGTGTACCAAATTTCATGAAAATCGGTTCATCAGTTTTTGCGTGACTAAGTAACAAACAAATAAACACACAAACTTTCACATTTATAATATTATTACCATTATATTTTAGTGGCTATAGCCCTTATGATGTTTAAATTGCGAAACCGATCAGCTGAAATAAAACAATACTATACTTGTATTGTAGAAAGTACCAGTGTAATTAAAAAATGTATCTAAACCAGAGGTTCCCAAACTTATTTCATGTAACGCCCACTTTGAAAATCAGTTGTTTTGTAGCGCCCCCCCCCCTCGTTTTTTTCTTGTCAATAACCTCAATAATATATTTGTTGCGCCTAGTTTAAAAAAAAAAATTTTTTCAAGATTTATACCGCCCCCCTCTAGGCTTCCAGCGCCCACAAGGGGGCGTTATCGCCCACTTTGGGAAAGGCTGATCTAAACTATGGTTCAGCTTTTTTACAACTAGCACACATCCCTTTCGATAAGATAACCGTGGCTTATAGACATCATAGATGTTATAGGTGGTCGGTATGTAAGCCCAATAAGATAAGTCTACCAGCTACCCTACTTTTGTGACAGGAACTCGGAAATGGAACTTGCTGTAGCAGGAGTAAGTAAAGCGATGGATTTTTATCCGAGTAAGTTGTTTCATAGTACTTTACTAGGGGTTTTTTTGGTAAAGACCCACTTAACTAAAGCTTGGCTCTTATAAGATGCTAGGCAGGAAGGCAGATGGTCTATTCTACACAGGTTTAGGCGCAACCAAGGAACCATACAGGAACTTTAATTTTAAGAACCAGTACTACTATTTAAATTATGCGCTTCGGATTTACACTTTTTACTCTTTTTACACTTAATACTTTTATTTTTAAATTGGCTAACCTAATGTAAATTTAAGCGAAATTATTAATTATGTGTAATAACAACTCTATATAGATATTTTTAAAATACATTCGAATTTCCGAAGCTTGACGAATATAGCTGAATCGCATAATTTAAATAGTACTACTTGTACGTAAAGATTATTCCAAAAGAAAGTTGTTGAAATGTAACGCCTCATAATGTTTGATGTTGCGATAACATCACGAGGAAGTGATGAGTTTTTCTCGAAACAAAAGACCTCAACAGTGAATGAAGGCTCCTAGGCCCTGCATAACGGATACGTAAGAAATAACAGACCTTTGATGAAGGAAAAATTTAAATACTGTATCGGTACTGAGCGTAATTATTTCTGCATAAAATGCTAAGTTTATACATATTTTTAAGTATCAAAAGGCAAAAACATGTATTTTATATTATAATGAAATACTCGTAAAATATAAATATCATAAATATTAACACCTAATGCAAATTTAGATATATAAAGGTACCTGAGGAGACCTAAGTTGAAATACCATGATCCAAGGGTGGTACTGTCAACGAAACCGGCCGAAATATTTGTATAAAAAGGCTAATATGGAGAAAGCTGGGTAAGTATACAAGGATTATGACATTTATCACCCGATACCCTCTTCCTACTCCGTAAAGGACTAAGCTTGAAGATATGTATTTAAGTGTATTTGTAAAAGCACCATGTTAAAGTATGTTTACTGGTTACTACACATGACTATTAGGGATTGTGACATTATTTGGATGAGTCCCCAAAAACTCATTTTTTCGAGTTTACATTGTTCTCTCTAGTCGCTTTGACTTAGGCTATAAAAATATGAAAATAAATTTTCCTCTTACACTAGGAATCACTTTTTATGAAATTTACTATAGCCGTTTAAACTTACAAAACTTTACTAATGTTACATCAGCAAATACAGACGTATCTTTACGCCAAGGACCTGGACCAACTAGACGGAGTATGTAATGACAAATGATACGATTCTTGCAGACCTATTAGCTTCCTCCACATTAATTACTCTTTTATTACAAACACGTTACATACACATTAAAATAATATACGATAATTTATAAGTAATATTAAGTATTTCTTTTGGTTAATAACCGTCTGATTTTGTTCACATAATATTGATGTGTAAGAGATACGTAATTATAAGATAGCTTACTTAACAAACCGTTTTATTACATTGCATCTTCAATAGTTCGACAACCATGTTGCTATCTACACTTATAAAATAGCATTTCCTGGCTGACTGATTAACCTATTCAAAATAAGTAGACACATATTTAAGCGTTTCTGGAAATTCTATCCCTAAGGGGGTAAAATAGGGGTTTAAAGTTTGAATGAATATCCTTATTATTGGGCTTTAATCAGTAAATGTATTAACTGCTACGCGAGCAAAGCCGCGGGTAATACCTAGTTAAATATAAAACACTGTTCATATTTTTAAACAAAGAAACACTTGTACTGTTTTACGTATCACTTATAATTTATTACTTTGCAAATAGCCTACCGATTTCGCTTATACAGCATCATCAGGGCTAAAACTTAAGTTTAACTTAAGTGACACGTAAAACAGTACAAGTGTTTCTTTGTATAAAAATATGAATATTTGGAAGTTTTACCAAGCGCTGACGATGGAAAATATTAAATATATAAAACACTAACCAACTTTGTCACATGCAAGTCAATAATTCAACAAACTATTAGAAATAAGTCTTCACATTAAAGTTTTTAACTCAAATGATATTTCATTAGCCAATTAGACAGGAGATCAATAATTTAATATCGTTTGAACCAAATAGTCTCATAACTCTGGGGAACCATCTCTGCCTTTGTTCAGCAGACTGAGACATTGTTAGGCTGACTTAAGCACTAGTAAAGGGGCAAAGGGCTTTCTGTAATTTATAACTGAATTTATTATTATGAATAATGTGTTTCGACAGTTCATGTTGACTTTGTGACATGTGAATTAGTTGCACTTTTGATTTTATTGAGTTACATATGCGTTGGTTTTACTTCAGATTTGATTATTTCGTTTAATTGGTTTCTTTTTTGATTAGATTATGTGTCATGTGAACTAGTTTCATTTTTGATTTAATTGTGTGATATTGATTTAGTTTCACTTTTGATTTGACTGTCTGACATTAATTTGGTGTCACTTTTGATTTTGAATACACTTAACAACATATCCTTACTCGCTGGTCGAGTGGCTAGCGTACACGCCTAACTACACCGATCATCCGCGAGGCTCGGGTTCGATTCCCGACGGGGGTAGGCATTTGTGTGATGAACATTTAGATGTCTGCATTTCCGGGTCTGGGTGTTTATTAAATTTATTCTGGTATCTATTTAAGTATTTATATGTATAAGAATCGTTGACTAACACCCATAACACAAGCATATAATTTGCTTACTTTGGGGTTAGATTAAATTTGTGTAACTTGTCTAGGAATATTTATTTATTTATAACCCAAAGCACTCCTGCTGTATTTAATACGTACCTGTTATTTTTCCTAGTTTCAATAAGTAATCAGTTTTATGTCAACCGTAACTTTACTGTGATCCTACATATAGTTTTTTGATGTAATAATTTTATACTTGGTAAATAAATTCTAATAAAATCTATTCAAAGATGTGTACTGTATCAAAAGATAATAGTCATTAGCCATTTTGGCCCTTTACTTAAGAATATACATAAGACTCAATCTAAAATCTATACTTTAAAATAAATACTTTTTTAAAGTTGTGAAGACTTGAGCTTAATCCACTTGATTTAAAAATTAACTAGGTACTGTTTTCATTTAGAAACGGCTTCATCTTATGTGAAAAAATATAGGTGCCTCCGTATACTCATGTTACTACATAATATTTATTTGTATTTTTGTAGTATCCTAATTGAATTAATTTTCTCATTTGAAGTTTGTATTTTTTTAGTTTTACTTTGTGGTTAAACAGTATATGTGTGCAAAGCATTTTCTATTAAAAAAAATAAGTCTGCTACTCAACTAAATTGAATATTGATGGATGCTATACAAACTCTCATTTCCAAATTGACCCCTTAGGGCCAAGATATTCGAATTTACAAGCACCACGTAGCTATTTTGTTATAAAATATTACATAACGTCATAGAAAAAAAAGACATGCAAAAAACTAGCCATTGAATTTTATTTGAAAGGTTTAGGTTTGCCTATTTCACCGTAGTTTTATAGCTTTGTGTTTGATACATTTCAAATAAAAGCTGAAAAAGTGTAAAAATAATTATTTTCGTATCTGTTAATATTCGAGTGAAGTAACAAGTATCCGTATTTTGAGTCGCTGTTAAATCTAGAACATTTATTGAACAACATTATGTATTTTTGTTAGAATAAAACAAAGCATATTTGATAGTTTGTATTTGAATCAAAAATTGACGAATTCGAATATCCTACCTTTAGGGGGTGGAATTTCGAAAACAATTCCTGTAAACCATATAGATGATTGAATGTATCTTTCGAATTCGATCTACCATGTCAAGCTTTACATTGACATATCGGCTAGTCAGTCACCACTTCCTTATATATATGTATGTACAGAATGATTTATTCAAACTAGTGGTCGCCCATTGGTCGAAATTAAACCATAATAAATTTTAATATCTTGTTGATAAGAACGCCATCTTCATTTCTCAAGACCAACTACTTTGTTTCCAAACTTTATAGTGCGCCATCTTTTATTGTTATCATTAACATATTTTTTTGTGTGTGTCAAATACATGGTAGTGTGGGTAATGTTTTATTTATTGATTTAATGTACTTTACAAGCATTAGTAATAAAAAATATTAGCGTTCTGCACTTTCCCTAAACATAAACTATAAGTGTGTCAAAGTTTATGCTCCTGCGTAACCGCAATATTCGTAAAAAGAGGTCCAAAGTTTTGGCATCACGTATTAATATACAGATAACTCACGTGATGTTAGCGACGCCACTGCCCAAGTTGTATCGAAACTGCACATGCCCATTTACAAGATTGATTGAAATGAAGTCTCCCTTAGCTTTACTGGACTGGCCAGTGTATAAAAGCATTCCAGAGAAACGATTTGATAGAAACCAAATTTCTATACGGAACGCTTTTCCCATTCCTTCCAAAGGCGAAAACTCAATGTAGCTGGTTCCGTTAAACTGCGCAGACCATGTCTCCTGAACGACGTTCACATCTAATAAAAAATATCCATATATTAGTAACAACGAATTTCGAAATCCAGATGAAATGCAGCTAAAAACCATCTCGATCAAGTCAGTTTTCAAAAAGAAAAATCCGCAACGAAATCGATATATCCACTCAAAACTTATGATGCTACAGACACACACACATATTGTGTATGTGTAACAAAGACACACAGGTACGTCAAACTAACATGCCTCGTTTTCCGTCGAGGATTTAAACCAATGGAAATATTTTTTACACATACTATCGTTACAAATGCGAATGTCTGTGTGTCTGTTAAATTTTCAACGGTAAACCGCTGAACCGCTTTTGACTTTTGATTTTATTTTTAAAACTATTTCATCTGTAATTATTTTTTAAATTGGCAAAAGAGCGCAAGATAATACATACAGTAGTAGTAAACACTTATATTATATAGGTACAAGCTTTTTGCATTAAGAAGCTTATTTGCTCTACCGCGGGAACAAATGAAGAGATCAGCATAAAATTAATATTTGTGTTGTGCTGAATCGCAGCTTATAATGTGCCAAATAACAGTAAAATCTGTTCAGATGTGTAACAGTGAAGATGTAATAAACATACATAATATAAACTTCGTCTTCACTAAAATTAGCTGATTATAGGTATATTGCATTCATAACAATACTTATTTTTTTCAAATCCCTGCAATTGTAGGTATTACTCAGGTGTGCATAAAAAAGGTTGCAGAGTTTCGCAACGACTCACCGACTTACCTATTCCTGCCACCATAACGTCAGTGCTTGTCGTTGACTTGTTCCGGTTCAGAGGATAAACTTACTTTTGTTCGAGGCGTAACATCCCAGCTTCAGGTTAGCAACGCAACATTACCGCCTTTGGTATCTCTAGGCGGCGTGAATTCCTAACCATCAGGAAATCTGTCTGCTTATTTGGCTAACAATAACTTAAAAATAAGGAGCACAAAACTGAAATATCAGTTTTTTTTATGATATTGGAAGGCAAACCAGCAGACGGATTTCCTGATGGTAAGAAATTCACGCCGCCTAGAGACACCAAAGGTGGTAATGGTGCGTTGCCAACCTGAGGTCGGGTTGTTAGACCTCGAGCAAAAGTAAGTTTACCGGCTACCTTACCCTCCAAACCGGAACACGTCATGACGTTATGGTGGCAGGCATAGGTAAAGCGGTGGTACCAACCCGGATGAGTCGCTGCGATGTCGCTAGTCAGATGTCACGGTGCTAGTGACGTTACGCATACGCTCGCCTTTTACGAGCTGCCTGGCAAAAAGGCAGAATGTCTATTCTGCAAAGGAGCCCGGCCCAACACGGAGGAAAAATACAATAATTAAAATTACAATCTTAACTGAAAACAATACACCATTTAGCCTAATGAAACATTAAACAATGAAAATCTTACCATTGTTGCAAGTATTCCCGTTCGAATCGACGTCCCCACCATACAAACACCGACAAACATGTCCCCCCTCTGGTCCGATATCACACAATAACCCCTCATCATATCCGCAGGGATTTGATTCGCATGGATCTAATCTTTCCTCACAATTGCCTCCTTGAAACCCTATAGGACAGTTACACGAATATTCGGTCGAAGATCCCTCAATAGATTTACAAGAGCCGCCATTTCTACAGGGCATGCTCAAACATGGATTATATTGACATTCTCTAACGTTTTCTATGGACATCACTAATGAGTCTGGCCGTCCCAGTTTCTTTGTCACTTGATGACGTATTATTCTTAAGTATCTGATACAACCAATAAATCCACTCTTTGTGCCTATGTTCTCGAAAACTCTGTCAACAAAGACATTAATGTAAGAATAAATTTTTAGTAGTTAAAAATAGCGTCACAATCATTATACACATTTTTAAGTATCTTAATTTAGTTTTAAAATTACATAAAAAGATCGCCTGTGTGGTCTAGCGGTACGGGTGTTGGACTTGACTGCATGAGGTCCTGGGTTCGAATCCCGGGTCGGCCAACATAAAGAAAATTGGATTTTTCCAATTTTCTAATTAAAAAATGTTGGTCGGGATTGGAAATGTGCCCGGTTGGCGATAGGCTTGCCACCTATCACATTGTGGGACTTAGTGTCTTCGGCTAGTCGTGGGTGCCTTGGTTGTACCTCTGCCTACCTCTTCGGGGATATGGGCGTGAAGATACTTTACTTTAAAAATATCGCCACGCCAATTTTGAAAATGGGAGTAGGCAATATTTTTAGGTATTGGATGATCTCTTAAACTACAAGATCCTATAAATTTCTGTGTTATTCAATATAAACACTTAACTGTTTTGACTGGAAATCGAATAGAAATATATAAATATACATCCATCACATTTATAATTTTATTTACATCCGTGTTAATATTATAAATGTACAAGTATGTTAAAGCTTATGATTAAAAAAAGGGTTGCACTCCGGGAGTGCCGGCAGAAGTGAAAACTTGAATATTAACGTTGTGCATTTTTGATATTTTGGAATGGTTAAGGAATAATTTTACACAAATTTTGACGCCCTTTTTGCGAATTTTCGTCTTACGAATTTTCAGGTCACGTGTCCTGACGCGAATTTAGAAGTTTTTACTCGTTCCAAAAAAAGGGCGTAACGCTTTCACTTCAAAAATATCTCGTAAATAGATAAATATCACTGTACAAATTACATAGTTAATGTAACCCCAAAGTAAGCAAAGCATGTGCTTATGTTACGGGTGTTATTCATCGATACTAAAAAAAAAAGTATCTTCACGCCAATATCCCCGAAGAGGAGGTATCATCGATACTAATACATTAAAATACTAAATAGATACCAGCATTTATGTGATAAACACCCAGAACCTGAAATACAGTTTATCACACTAATACCTCCCCTTTTCGGGAATCAAACCTAACCTCATGGGTGGTCCGTGGAGTCAGACCTGGGGGCTGATTATGTATCTCAGTTGTCAACTAAAATGGACTAGTGTACACCAAATCACTGTCAAACGACGTGTTTTATATTTGCTATCTCCAGTGACCAACAGAAATAAAATAGAGACAGAAAACATAAATGACGTCATTTGATGATTTTCCATTTTGAGTTGGCAACTGAGTTACATAATCAGCATCCTGTACGCGAAACCCTCGGTGAATAAGACGGTCCAACATATATTTACATGTATATAACGACATTAAATATTGATGAGAATAGAAATTTCCCATTCAAGTAAAGAGAACTTGAGATTGACTAGAAACTATCCTCCGTCAAACCCCGTCTAACTTTCAGACATAACATCCCTGAACTATTTTAACTATGTCCATTTCACTTCCGTGTTTGGTATAACGATGAGTATACATATTATATAATACATTATAGTAGGAGAGTTCACTCTGCTAAATTTGAAGTGATACTAGCGTTCTATCAAAATCATTATCAAAAATTGAAGCGCAGTAAAACTGGAAAAACCCGTCTATAATTATTTCATTAAAATGGCACGATTTCATGTTTTTTTTATTGATTGATTTACCTTTACAAAAAGGAATCATCAAAATTGGTTCGTTATTAGTACGGGTAGTTAAATAATTTAGGCACAGAAAAAGTGCAAAAAATCAACTTTAATCATGTCATAAGACAGCTAAAAATTTTTATCAAAATTTCACTAGTGATTTTGAGTTATACTCGTTGTTATGTTGTTACGTTATGATGTTTCATTACGGGCTAAAACACATGACCACGTTGCGGCGCCGCGCTGCTAAAAAATTTCGGTTTTCTTTGTGGCATTGCAGCGTCGTAGACGTATGTCTGCCATGAAACATCGTGAGCATTGCTAAAGGTATTACTCTGTTTCATCACTGGAGCGCCTTAGGATCAAGAAATACCTTTCCAAAAAAGTAAACTAATCGCTTAACTAATACGTTAATAAAAAAACCAAAGGTACAATCGAATTAAGAACCTCTTTTTTAAGGCATTAAATATAATATGCTAAAACAGACCTATTAATCTCCTACTTCTTATTAATGCATAAAAATATACAAGTTTAAATACACTGTACAAGCATATAAGTGATCCTTAAGACCTCTTTGAAGCAGATCATAGACTCACCTCGAATAATTTGTAGGTACGCTGCCGATATACGCATCCTCTGCCAAATCCAAAGCCTTCAAATTACCACTCGATTGTCCTGCCACGTCCTCCATACTATCCACAGATAGGATACCATCACGATGATAGCGTTTTGCAGATACTTTGTGATATTCGTTCAATTTTATTTTCTCTAAGGACGTAAGGATTATTGCACCGTTTCCAAGGTTGTACCTATTAAAAAAATAAGAATATCACCCATCGCCCACTGCTGGTTTCTCTGGCAATTTAGGTTTTTCATGTGACTATAGGACAGCGAACAAGCACACGGCTTTTTTAATGATAAAAGATACACATGGTCTATAGACACCATAGATGCCTTGCTGTCTTGTGTCTGAGGTGTCAAGCCAATTGTATAAGTGATCCCTACCGTACACTCAAGTTGCTGCACGGCACACCGTCACCCTTGGTCTTATTTGTAATGACCCATTTCTCCTTTGCTTACCGCTGTTGCTCTTTCATGGTTAAATCGTTAATCTGATTTACATGAAATTTGGTACCCAAATAGCTAAAGATTGGTGTTCAAGCAAAAACTTTAAAAAAAAATCTTTTACTGAGTTAAGTATGTATGAAAATTGGAACTATTCTACGCTGGCGAAGTCGGAGTCATAAAATGACTATGTTTCAATCTCAGTTCCAGTATTGATCCGGGCTTCTTTAAAGAATAGACCATCTTTCTTACTGCCAGGCAGCTTGTAAAAGGCGAGTTTAGGCTTATCGTCACCAAGACCGTGACATCCTACTAGGTAATAGAGTTTTGCAGCGACTTGCCTGGATTGGTACCATCGCCCTACCTTTTCCTGCCACCATAACGTCCAATTCTTGCCATTGACGTGTTCCGGTATGGAGGATAAGGTAGCCGGTAAACTTACTTTTGATCAAGCCCTAACAGCTGCAGCAGAGTTGGCAACGCACCGTTACCACCTTTGGTGTCTCTAGGCGGCGTGAATTTCTTACCATCAGGAAAACCGTCTGCTTGTTTGCCTTCCAATATCATAAAAAAAGTATTTTGCCATCCATTATTAAACTCGGTTCTGCACAAATGTCTCCAACACTTTTTGGCCTTTGCATCCTTCGTATGCCTAAATCTTCGAGATCACGTACTTCAGCTATTTACGAAGCGCAAACATTTGTTCGAAGTTAAAGAAATGTTATTTTTTCAAACGTTTTGTTTCCAATGTACGCAAACATGCTATATAATTCAAATGTAATAAAACTGCCAAAAACTGTCTTTAATTTTAATATGAAATCTAGATATGTTAAATTTTTGTTTCCATGGGTTTATATAATTAAATCTTAACTAGGCGGTAATGGTAAAACCACCCAATTATTTCTCAGAACTAAGCTTTTTGCAATAATAATAACTTTTAAAATCTTTTGACAAAAGATAAAGAAATTAACTAAGATACATATAAAATAGATATTTAATTTGCTCTGTTTATAACATAGGATAAAAAAAACGTTTAAAATAGGCTTGAAATATAACAAACTAGCTATATATTCATCAATTTGTTAGCGTAGAGTAGATTTGCATACAAACTTTCATCCCTATTAGAGTTCTTAGGTTCTGATAAAAAGTAGCTTACGTTTGAACTCAGGTCTTCAACTATAGATGTTACGGCTAAACCTCGAAGTTTGCTTGAAACTAGGTTTAGACCATTAAAAAACAAAACCTAACCCGATAGTGCCAGTGACCCAGTTATAACTAGTTAGGACTAGTTTTAACCAAACTTGGGAGTTTAGCCGTAACATAAATACACATCAAAATTTTTAAAAATCAATCTAGCGATTTATTAGTGAAAACTTATGCTAATATCACATATATAAAAATAAACTGCTATTCGTTAGTCGAGCTAAAATTCGAGAACAGTTGGACTGATCTGGATAAATCTGGTTTTGAATTATTTATGAAAGTCCAGGGGAGGTTTATAAGATGAGAAAAACGATCTGCTGGAAACTAGAAAAGACAGCATTTTTCGTTTTCCCATACAAACAGAACGGATGTAACGAAGTACGCCGGAACAGCTAGTTATATATAGATTTCGTTATACAAAAAAGTTATAAAGTAGCCACACAATTTCAGCAAAATGTAATATGAGATAAAAATGATTGCTCACCTGAATTCCAAATACCCGTTCACTAGAGCAAGCGAAACAAAGTCCCCTGTACCGTCGGATTTTTGCTGATTGTACAATATGACCCCATTTTCAGAGAAAGCCTTGAATTCGATATCTATGTTCAACTTATGGTAAGCCTTCAATGGTTTTAGGCGTATATACGACGAGCCGTCAAAAGACGGGGTCTCTATATACGAGAGGGGTACGCTGTCTTTAATAAATGTCTCACAATTCACCCCAGTGTAAGGGCCCGCGCACACACATGCGAATGTCGATCCGGGTAAGTCTATACATGTCCCCAGATTGTAACACGGTTCTGATATACATGCGCTGTACTCTTCTGTTGGTTCTTGCGTAACTTGTTCTGTAACAAAATAGTTTTATTAGTGGTTTGTTTGTATTTAAGTGTCGATCATTTAAGATCTAAATAATAAGGAATTTTGTTACAACATTTATAAATTTACTACAATATTGTTTGATTTAACATATAATCAAAAAAATGGAGCGATGAAAATATATTTTTGACATATTTACAATATCCGCCATGTATATCATAATAATTGGTTTCGAATAAATTTGTTCTGGTGGAAACTTTATATCATATGCTTGAATTATTTTCTAATTAGCGACTCGCCCCGGCTTTACACGGATACAAAATATACATATGAACCTTCGTATGTAGTAACTTTATCTATTAGAAGAAACTGCATCAAAATGCGTTACGTAAGTTTAAATATTTAAGAATACAAAGGGATATAGGGACAGAAGAAGCGACTTTGTTTTATACTATCTAAGGAAAATCACATGTGATAATCGATTGCATGACTTACAAGGATTGCAAAGCCCATCACGGAATGAATAGTGTCTCTATTAACAACTCTTTAATTTAAATCTCGTATTTTTTAAGAACTATTGATTACACTTTCCAAAGTCGGTTCTTGACAGCAAAATTTCATCATTTTAAGTAAAAAAGAAACACTTTTTCACTATAATAGTATTTTTATTTTTGTTTCGGTTATGCTTTAACATTTTTAATTTATAAAGTATTTTGTTTATGATGCTTTGAGTAGCGAAATCATTGGTCTACAAAAATTGGCAAATAAAATTTAATCGGTAATAGTATTACGTAATGCATATAATGTAGGTAGTGTGTTGTACCGTCAAGGTGCAATATACACCTACCTACCCAAGTTACTTCCAAGAATAAGAGTACATTTCTGATTTAGAACAATCAGAAGCCGTTTCAATACTATAAATGCAAAAGTCTTTCTGTTAAGCTTTCAAGGTTAAACCATTAAAAAGTAGTATTATTTAAATTATGCGCTTCGGCTATATTCATCAAGCTTCGGAAATTCTAATGTATTTTCAAAATATCTATATTGAGTTGTTATAACATATAGTTAATCATTTCGCTTGAATTTAGATTAGGTCAGCCATTTTAAAAATAAAAGTATAAAGTGCAAAAATATTAAAAAAGATAAAGCCGAAGCGCATAATTTAAATAGTAGTACTGTACTGAATTTCAAACTCTAAACCCCCAAGTAATATAATGGATGATGAAAGTTTATACCAAAACAAATTTTTTAAAAGCCGCGGGTAATCAAATAGTAGGAATTCAGTAATTGAATACTTTCATGTTATCTGTAACCAAAACTTATCAAAACCAATTCCAAACCTAAAATTTCAATCTGTTAAGATTTCTCGACCCCTTTTGTTCTCACCCAATAAATATTCAGTTTGAGAAGATTCAAGATTTGAGAAGGAGAATCACAACCATTGAAAACAGTTGGGCAATGACATTCTGTTTATTTATTTGTTTAAAGCTATTTCCCACAGTATTTACCTTAAAATATCAAAAAAAGAAGTGAAAACTTGAGTATTAATGTTGTGCCTTTTTTATTTTGGAATGTTTAGGGAATCATTTTGCAAGAACTGCTTTATTTAGCAGTAAAAATGTATGTATGTGGTAAAATACATTACTTATTTAACTGACTTCGCTCGAAAAAAAATCTCGCGCGATGCGAGACTTTTGAGGTAGCTTGAAGAAATTAGCCGGCGAAACGAAGATAACAGTGACAGGCACAGTAATACGTTGCCAACCTCGCAGTTTTTACAACTTCACCGGACTTGTGGGCCGAACAGAGCGCTCAGCCGCGACAACACAGTATATACAAAGGTTTTGCTCTCACTCCGTCTTACGGTCACGCGTCTTGACGCGAGTTTAATATTTTGTAACTATCGGAGAGAATAGAGCACAAATCTTCTATAGAAGTGTTCACTTGAAAAACAAACATTTCGTTATACCAAAATATTTATTTGAAACAAGCTCCCAGGTTACCCACGACTTCATCTGCGTGTTTTAACGTGTTTTCACTCACATTATAGTCCTTTGGGAGTTTATTTTAAAAAGTTAATATTAGCATGTGTTTAAACTATACGCATATAAAAAGTTGTCATATCGTTTAGCGGTCCATGCGTAAAAGCGTCTCAGACTGACATATTGACAGATTTTCAAATTCATAATATAAGATTAAAAAATAAAGGATTAAAACGAATCAAAACACGCACTAATAGACCAAGAGCTTTGACTAAATTATTTTTAACTTTACAATTTATAAAATTTACAAATCTTTAAAATGAATTATTTTTTGTCCTCAAGTAACAATTCAGATTTATACAGTATCGTTTATTAACTATATTTATACAATTTCCAAATGACATAAATGTCATTTAATAAAGACAGCCTTCAATATTTTTAACGGTATTCAAAATAAAGATTATCAACTGTAAGTTTGTTACGTAATTATCCAGTAATTATAAATTACTTAAGAATGGTTATTTTTTATTAAGCAGGTCTTACTTCAAAAAAGTTCTTGTTTAAATTTAATTTAAATTAATTCAGCTTTTTATAACGTTATACAAAAAGTATGCATTTTCAATTTTGACATATTTTCGGAGCTAATAAACAAAATCGAAAAAATAAGGGAAACCTAAAAATAATTTTAGATGAAAACAATATTGAAGTTCATTTTTGCAGATAAACTGCTTTTAAATGTTTAGTCAAAACTACTGAGATACCGGTATTATTACGATACTGTCGATGTGTTTATTATCGTGCTGTCGATAAAAGTGTTTTAAAATATACCTACTTAAATACAGTTATTAGTATAGTACTTACTGTTAATGTGTTTATTATTATGCTGTCGATAATTTTAATCATGAAATCGGTTGAATTCCAATAATGAACTGGGTATCTAGTTATTTTAAAGAAGAAAGCAGTCCGGTTTTGTAGACAGATAATCTAAGTTTCTAGTCTATTAGGATGCTCCTTGTTTTTGTAAATCGTACCTATTTCTTACGTCACTATAGACTAATTTCAATAATCTATCTATGATAAGAGATAGGGCTGTTTTGAATCAGTGACCAAAAAGTACCTTGACGCCCATATCTCCGAAGAGGTAGGCAGAGCTATGACCAGGGCACCCAAGACTAGACGAAGACACTAAGTCCTAGAATGTGATAGGTGGCAAGCCTATACCAAACCGGGCACTTATATAAAAAAAAATATCTACTAAGACATTAAAATATATACAAAATTTTAATAGCGCGAGGCAGGTGGTACAAAATCGCCGGGACAGCTAGTAGTAGTAGTAGTAGCAATTGCGAAAATGTATAAGTTATGATCAGTCTTTATGTTTAACTAAAATATTAATAAGCTTTAGCCATTTGTCCCAATATCTATCATTTTCATGTCAAGTAGCCGGTTAAACATAATTTATTAAGTAGACATTAAAGTAGTTTTTAAGTTAGTTTAATGTCTGTAAATTATATATCAGGGAGGTTGTTAATGGGAACCATAACTGTGTTAATTACAAAACAAATAATTAAAACATGCATTTTTTATGAACTTTATGTCCAGCTCTCTATATCTAGTTAATTCGTTAATTATAGTGATTGAATAATGTAACAGTACGTTTAGTCAACAATTTCAATTATGACATGCTAGCTGTTGTCCGCGGCGTTGCTCGCCATGTCCCAGAGGAACTTTTTTCGACATAAAAGCTATCCTATGTGTTAATCCAAGTTACCCTTTATGTATGCACTATCTCATGAAAATCGGTTGAGCAGTTTTTGCATGAAGAAGTAACAAACAAAGAAACAGACAAACTTTCGCATTTATAATATTAATAGGATTATAATAGCATATAGCAATAAACCATTACTCTGTGTATTAAAATATAAATATAAAGCTTGGTTACAATTGTTTCCCTTGACAATAAGTATTTTTTTAACAATTTACTAATTAAAAAAAAATACAAAGTTACATGTATAAACCTTAAGCTGTAAGTGTTTATATCCTACTAATAATATAAATGCGTAAGTTTTTTAGTATGTATGTATGGATGTTTGTTACTCTTTTACGCTCGAATGGCTGAACGGATTTGTCTGAAATTTGAAACACAGATAGATTGTAACTTGGATTAATATACAGACTACTTTTAATCCTGATCGCTCAACGGGTTCCTGTAAAAACGCGGGCGAAGCCGCAGACAACAGCTAGTTTGTAATATGAGTGTTTTTTAACAATATTGTATTTGTAGTTTTTTGTTACATATATTTCTTTGCAGCTGGCAATTTATTACGTTAATATTGGAACTTGGAATTTTTTAAATCATGTCTCAATAATTATGTTTATAGAAAAAAACATATTTTTGTTTAATTAATAAGTGGGACGTAATTCATAAGTACAACGGAAGCTACCGATGTATAGTAAAGCTCCGAGTCTCCGAAGCTGACGTATTGGTATTAAAGGGATCGTGAATGTGGATAACGCTAGGCAGGTCTGCAAGGCACTACATACTCTCTACCTACCGTGAAATTAACTTAACTTGAAGATAGGTATGTAAATATGTATGCGTATAATGTTATAAAAAAGTTTTCGGAATTAACATATACAGACTTTTTTTCGCTAAGATTTCTGTGGATTAGGAAAAGGACTGCGAAGCTACCTCCATATTCTTTAATTACTCTTTTCATACAAACCCCTCTTTTTCGGTTTTTGTAATTTCGCAAAAATGAAGTTTAATTTATTAAAAATACACATTTCATATAAACAATTGAAATAAACTTGTAAGTAATGTTCAAGTTAGCGTTCGTAGACTTGTATTTTTTAAAGAAATTTACGAGAACTTTTAAAAACGTTTTTGTAATGTCCACTTACCGAACTCGTAAACTTGTCACGCTTAATTGACAGAGCACTAATGAAAATTCATAACCAGACAACTTGTGAAATAAAAGAAATAAATTACTTATAACTGAAAAGGTCTTTACAGGAATTGTTCTGTGTTGATTTGAAGAGTAAACTTAGTTACGCATAATGTGAAACTAAACAGAGATCTCCATTAATCAAAATGTACATACCAACACATCCCTTCCTATGCATAGTAGGAGTATAACCAGGACGACACACACACCCTCCTCTAGCGCACTGTGCTCCTGGTAATGCAGAACAATCTATATCGTCAGTGCACAAGTCTCCAAGTAACGCCCCCACTGCGCCTACGGTTGCTGTTGTTGCTGTTTGTGAGCCTGTTAGAAAATACATAGTACTCAGAAATTACCGGATAAAAATGTAATTTTAAAATATAAAAATTGTTTTCTATTAAAATCGAAACATAATTATTTAATTTGCATTTTTCCGCTAAAAAAAATAAAACATATTTTAGGGCTACAACAGGAAAGACGGTGAGTAGTGAATGGATTGCACATATCCGAAGCGGAGGACCACAATTATATCCATCTCCCGACATGAGACACACAGAACCGAAGCATCATCAGGAAAATTCAGTTGCACTTCACGAAGGTTCGTGGAGCATGTGTATTGTACTACTAAAAAGTTTAGTGGTGTGTGTATTTTGTTTTGTGTAGAGCTGGATATATATTTTACAAGTTCAATTTATTCACCATGTTTCCTGTTTTGTCGCGCTATATTACGTATATATTTTTTGGTTAAAAATGGAAATAAATAAATTTATTTGAATTTAAGTATGAATTTCGGAAAAATAAAACGTCTTTCATAAATTAGAAAAAGTTAAGCGCATGAATATTATTACTAGCTTTTTTTAAATTAATAGAACTTTTAAAGTAAAAATACAAAATTTTAAATTTAAATTATCGTTATAAAAGTTATTTAACAATTTAAGAACTTTAAAAGTGAATGTATTGTCTAATTAAAACAGTTTTTTAACAAATCGTATTAAATGCTTGAAAGTAAAGTATTTTGTCTGATTTAAACAAATAAGTTTCAAAAAAAATGAAAAGACATGCTAATTTAGCATTTTATTTAATTCAAATACCGAATAAAACACTAAAAAATTACACGAAAACATATTTAGACATTGGTGGTAATTTTGTTACGCACTCACCAAACTAATTTTCAGTTATCTACAGACGATTACAATATTACTTGGAAAACGTTGATTAATAACGTCACAATTTTACAAGTCCGGCCTAATCTGACATGTCTAAAATGTTCAATCTTTTCTGTTTTGTGTGGTTTGAAAAATATAGCTTTCTTTGTGAACCAGCATTGACAACATGTATAATATCTTTACAAATCGAATAAAGAAATGTCTTTGTAAGTTGAACAGTTTTGTAAGAAGCTACACTAAATAATTAAGTTTCGATAACAAATAAGTAAGATAAATCGGTAACAAAGTTTTGGACACAAGGAGGTGTCACAGAATGACGAGGGGAATAACTCACACAACAAGCCCAGCTCTAATCTCTACAAAATTAACGTGATTAAGATAAATTGAGTTTTACCCAAAAGAGAGCTATTGTGGAGTAGTTTAAGGGCAGTTAATTAAAATGATAGCGTCCATCCGTTTACGATCGTACTTGTTTTATTACAGAGGTCTTAGTAATTAATTAGAGAGTAAACCTATGTAAATGAAATATTTTTAATAGTTATAGAGATTTTTCGGTTTCGAAAAAATAGCAGTTTTTTGCAAACGGAATGTTTTTAAGGAAACATTTTTTATTTATTTTTATATTTTAAACATATTGAGTAAATACTGAATACTGAAAATATTAGTTTTGCTAAACTTTCGTTTCATGGAGAATATTTGTTTATGTTGTGATCGCGAACAACCAAGTGTCTTTGTTAATTTAAAGAAAAAATCGTTAGTAGATAAATACTATAGATGTGATAGGTGTGTTGCATCTTATAGTCAAATGTAAGAGTGCGTATCCAAGTCTACCGGCTGTTACAAATTTCAGCATGGAACACAGCATTTATAAGAGCTGATGCTATTATGAAATAAAAAAGAACTATGGTATTAACGTGGGCGGGTTACAGTATCATATTTTTGAAACCTAAAACATAGATGAGTGCCCGTCAGTTTGTTTAAAATTTTAATTGTGTATAACTTATTTTCTTATATTTTAATCTGCTTCAAAAAAGAGAGTGAAACCTGATATTTTAAGTGTAATGAATTACTACATCATCTACTTTTTCATCGTACATCTCATCCTATTTTTTATGTTTAAAAAAATAATCTACATTTTCTTAGGCAACAAATAACACCTGAACGGATGGACCATTTTGTTAAATCTTTTTTTTGTGTATTGGTTAATGTCAGGAAAAGGTTTCTATGAAAACAAAATGTCAGTACCTATATTATAGTTAGCATGTGACAAAGACTATCGGCTCAGACAAGTTATGGAGAAACAATGATATGTAGGCCAAAACTATAGAAAATGATATTGCAAAAGATATTTAGTTTAAAATATAGCAATATATAATTTAAATTTCCCACTTGACAACCCTAAAATTATAAAACAAACCTTTTAACTTCTGCCCAGATAACATTCCGTCAAAGTCACTTGGAGTTTCCTTTCTAGTCCAGTCATATTTGTTGTAATATTTGTCTGGATTGAGTAAATGTCTGGTTGATTTGGAAGCAGCGCCATCATCTTGTTGGGTGAATTGTATGGGTGAAGATGGACGAGGTGGACCCGCGGTGCCGACGGCTTCAGAGAGTTTGCAAGGACCGAACGCTTGTACCACGATATCTTCTTGTGTACGGCATGCTTGTAGTTTAAGATGACATTCAGACTCGTATGTTTTTCCATCACTTCCACATACCTGTTTTAAAAAAATCATTTAATTATAATAGCGCAATGAAACTGCAAAAAAAATCAATTATTTGTATATCAAAAAAAGAACGTCGTGTTAGTTACATTATTTATAACTTAAGAACGACTGAAGCGATTTCACCCAAATTTGAAGAAGTAGCTCAGAACCAGGAG
>NJDC01001143.1:45071-56737 GCA_002245475.1 Calephelis virginiensis
CTTCCGGAAAAACGCGTAGTTCCCGTGGGATAAACACAATACTTTAAATCACTCTACTATGTTATGATGTGGTGTAATAAATAAATCATAACTGGAACTGGTATTGGATATATATTATATATAAATTATATACACGCGAGATTTAAATCCATATTTTTTTTCATAATATTTGTAGGCAAACAAGCGGACGGATTCCCTCGTGGTAAAAAATGTACGCCGCCTAGAGACACCAAAGGTGGCAATGGTGCGTTGTCAACCTAAGGCCGGGATGTAAGGACTCGAACAAGAAGTAAGTTTACCGACTATCTTACCCTCCGAACCGGAACACGTCAACGGCAAGCATTAGACGGTATGGCGACAGGAATAGGTAAGGCGGTGGTACTAATCTGGGCGAGTCGCTGCGAAACTCTACCACCTAGTAAAACGTCACGATATTAGTGACGGTAAGTTCGCCTTTTACGAGCCGCCTGGCAGGAAGGCAGATGGTCTATTCTGCAAAGGAGCCCGGACCAACACAGGGTTCCTGTAATCCTGATAATAATATAATAAATGCGATACTGTGTCATGTTAAGTAATAATTGCGGATGTAAAACTAAAACCGCGAAACTAAATATTGTTGCCTCTGTGATCTATAGGTCCTGGGGTGGATTTAACTTCGTGAAGTCTCGGGTTTAAACGCTGGTCGGGTTATAAAAAAAAATTGTCCATTAAAAAATAATGCTGCCCAGGTTGACGATAGATTTACTACCTATTTGTGTGATTTAGTGTCTTCGGTTAGTCGTGGGTGCCCATGTTGTATGCCCATCTCTTTGGGGATATGGGCGTAGAGATACTTTTACTCGTAATATATAAAGACAAAATTAATTCAAAGTTCAAGTTAATATTATTTTCTTTATCACACAGTAATAAGGACTACATTGGTGGTAATTCTGCTGAACCTCAACTAATTTTAGGTGTTGTATACTTTTCCAATGAAACAAAAACAAAGTAGTTGGAATATATTAGAAATGTGAAATTAATCCCGACATATAACTTGTGACGTTTTTAATAAAAGTTTTCCAAGGAATAGATTGAACATCTGTATAAATGTCGCATACAAATTAATCTCGTAGCTTGAAATGTAGCTCTTTCTATTCCTGCTGTTTAAAAGAGATAGCAATAACTTAAAAACTTAGTTTAGTCAGTTTACAGCAGCGCTGAATTACTGCCATTAGCATTCTGTGTTACCGACTGTATTGTAAACTTAAGCTGTGGAGTATTTTAGTCTATGTTTATATGTCATTTTTTTATGATAATGTAAGGCAAACAAGCTGACGGATTTCCTGATGGTAAGAAATTCCCGCCGCCTAGAGACACCAAAGGTGCTAATGGTGCGTTGCCAACCTGTGGCCGGGATGTTAGGTCTTGAGCAGAAGTAAGTTTACCGGCTACCTTACCTTCCGAACCAGAACACATCATGACGTTATGGCGGCAGGAATAGGTAAGGCGGTGGTACCAATCCGGGCGAGTCGCTGCGAAACTCTACCAACTAGTCATGTTCCGGTTCAAAGAGTTGGGCAGCTGGTAGACTTCCAGAATTGGCATTTCATCCCGACCACAGGACAACGAGGCATGTACAGCATCTATGGTGTCTATAGGCACGGATATCTCTTACCACCAGAAGAAGCGTGTTTGCCATCTTCATATAAAAAAAACATATTTTTTTATGTAAAGAAAAACTTGTACTGCTTAACGAATTTTCGCTTTGAATTTAGAATTTATATATACTTGACTGATTCATTATCGCCGAGCAAAAACTGTTAGAGTTACAGCCATGAAATATGGTGAGTAGGGTAGTTATACTGAGTAGACATCCACCTTTGACAAAGAATTTTGTAAATTCTACCCCTATGGTTGTGAAATAGGGGTTGTTTTTGAGCTATTTATTAAAATATATTATATACTTATTTAAGCGTCTATGGAAATTCTAGTCATAAGGGGGTGAAATAGGGTTTAAAAGTTTGTATGAAAGTCCTTATGAATAGGCTATAATTAATCTGCAAAAAAAAAAACACACGAGCAAAGCCGAGGCTAACAGCTAGTTATTTTATAAATAGCCTACCGGTTTCACTTATAACATCATCCGGGCTAAAACTTAAGTTCCCAACATCATCAGATGTTAAAAACCCGGTATGCTATTTATTTATTTATAAAATAATAAATAATAAGTGATACGTAAAAGAGTACAAGTGTTTCGACGATGGAAATTATCAAGTATTTCACATTTATTTTTATTTATTACTATACTGGATTTTTTTGTGTCTGTAATTAGTGAAAAAGGGTTAATAAAAAGGATATTTGGGTTTAGTATGAAAGAAAAACTAAAACATTTTCCACAGTAAGTGCCAGAATAAGACCCAAATTAGTGTGGTCGAGGTTTTTTGTCCGAATTACGTTTTGCGTTAATGTATATTAGCCTCCATTGCATCATTAACGTCTTTGGTAACGACCGATGCGCTTATCGTAAACAATTTTGAGACTAATTACTGGGCTTTCCTAATTAGAACAAAGAAAAGTTCTTTTATTTGGCAAAAATTTACTAAGTAAGTCTGCAATGGAGAACTTCAGAATTTTGTGACGTTTCAGAAAATGCTGGTTGTGGTGGTGTTCCAGTCGAAGAGTAAGGTAAGTAAGTAATACACCTACTGCCTTATTAATAAACACGGAGTAAAGTACTCCAAGGTTTAACCTGGTATTATAGTCTTTATTACAATGTAATACAGACTATAATATCAACTAATCTTACACCTACCCTACACCACATTTATTAATAGGACGGTTTAGTCCAAGGCCTAATATCTGGATAACAAGACAACGATGAACCTATAATAGCTATGGGGTCTACCTGAATGGGTACCAACAATGGGTGGTAAGAAAGGTTATGTTTTTTGAAGTGAAACTTCTTTAGAATCGTTGTGATTTCAAAACTGGTGCAACGGAAAAAACGACAGGTAAGAGACACAAATATACATTCATCTCATGCTTTTGTCGATTTACTGAAGTTTCACTTCTATCGTATGTGAAACGCACACACACCTTTTTTTGTTGTATTTCAGGCAATTGACACACTCTGCACAGCCTTCTAGTGACTTTAATATTTAGGACAAGTCATTACATTAGCCGAATCTAACATCATCTCATTTCGTTTATAGTTTTTTAAAATAAATTTGTAGATTCAAGAAGAACGAAAAAGTTTTTGTATAAATAGTTCATAGTGTAGAATATTGCTAACATAAAAAAAATAATTCAGACTGCAAATAAAATCGTGATGACCTTTTTAAAATTATAATATTATTATTACGCGAATTATTAGTACGCGAAGCAACAACTTGGACCCCTTTTTACGAAAATTGCGCTAACTGAAATTTGGCATACTTATATTTTATGTATTTTTATTTTTATGTATATTTTATTTAATGTGAAGGATAAGTGCAGAATGCTAACATTTTTCAATAATAATGCTTATAAAGTGCATGGAATCAAAAAAGTCCTGTTTTATGAATCGTCTCTCTGGTCTAGCAATCCAGCGTTGGAATTGACTTCGTGGAGTCGTAGGTTCGATACTGAGATCGGATCGGCAAGCCCACTTATACAGAGTCTATTTTGTTATCACCTAAGTTAGCCCAGTGAAGTTTTTAAAACCCCGAGGTTGGCAACACATTAGTATTTTTTTATGATATTGGAAGGCAAACAAGCAGACGGATTTCCTGATGATTCCCGCCGCTTGGAGACACTAAAGGTGGTAATGGTGCGTTGCCAACCTGAGGCCGGGATGTTAGGCCCCGAGCAAAAGTAGGTTTACTGGCTACCTTACCTTCCGAACCGGAACACGTCATGACGTGATGGCGGCAGGAATAGGTAAGGCAGTGGTACCAATCCGGGTGAGTCGCTGCGAAACTCTGCCACTTATCATTTACAAAAAAAAACACCTAAGTGTGTCTGGGATTCCAATTCGCTGGCAATTTACTTCAATTTTATCCCTACAAATCCCACTTGTAGGGTCCGTGTAAGTAATTTTTTGTGACTGATTCTACTTTTGATATGCTCATTTTTAGGTCGACATACCCCGGGGTATATCAAACCTTTCTTTATGAATGAAACAGTTGAGGTTTAGTGGTCCAGTATTTTAAGTATGTTTGATTCCTGAGTCTGACAACAAAAACATGTGTATGTTTTCATTTAAAGAAACAATATCAACTGGGATTAGACAATCCCCCCTCAACCCCTTAGCGGATACGGGCGTTAAGATACTTTTTAGACATGCGTTGCTAAGAAGCAATTACTTTCCAAGTCTTTTAAACATATGTAGAGTAGTGAGAATATATATTTATTGTACTGAAATGTAAGTACCTAGTACAAACTATTGAAATAAAGTCTTACAATATATTTGCATATTTGAATTAATTTGAATTTAAAGTTAATTTATACGTTCTATTTTAAACAAAACACGAATAGGTCTAAAAACTATTTTTATTCAAAAAGCACATCTATAAATCTTAGGGCCATCATTAAAATTTGTTTACCCAAAAAATAATACTAAGTTGCCCATGTTCTATTTTTAACTTAACACGAATAGGTTTAAAAATTATTTTTATACAAAGAGGCACATCTATAAGTCTAAGGTCCAACTCTAAAACTCGTGTGCTTAAAAAATAACCTTAAGTTGCGCATGCGGCTGGTTTGTACCTAATATTTCGATTTCGACACCTAACTTAGAAGAACCTTTAAAGAAATAATTATTTTTCATTCACAATATTTCCAATACTCAATATCCTCGAAATCGCAATTTTTTATGTTAAACAAAAGCTACTTTCACTCGATATTAGGTAACTTACGCCTTGAAAAGGTCAGGGTGAATTACTTAAAGTACCTATTTCGTTATAACATTTTACTATAAGCTTACTAACTTTTCATTGGTTCAAGCATACCATTAAACATTTGGGAATTTTCTTTACAAAGCTAAAGTAATATGTTGTGTTGGTAGCGGCGTGAGTTGGCATCATGCCATAAACAATTAATAAGGAAAGGCGTAGGCCTATACATACAAATACTCGAATGTTGGTGCCGATTCTGACACTTTGTCTAAACTTGTTTTAGTACAGTAGTCAATTGTTAGTGCTGATTCTGACACTTTGTCTAAACTTGTTTTAGCAAGTAGTCGATAGTTAGTGCCGATTCTGACAAACCATCTAAACGTGTTTTAGTAATTGGTCAATTGTTAGTGCCGATTCTAACACATTGTCTAAACGTGTTTTAGTAGACAGTTGAATGTTGGTACCGATTCTGACGCTTAGTCTAAACTTTTTTTTAATACAATACCACCTACTTATCAGTTCAGTAAATAGCATAGTTAGTGTCAGGTGTTTCTAATTGATATTTTTACCTAAATTCGAAAAAATTGACAAATTAATAATAATACAGCTTTGAAAATTTTATTTTCGGTGTTTACACTTCAGAAAATGACAGGAATGAAATTTAACGAAATATGGTTTAGTTCTGACTTTGACTAGCGAACAGATAAAATGATGGCATTTAAGAAATAGTTTAAAGTGTTTTTAAAGATTAAAGGTTAGGCAGAGGTACAACCAAGGCACCCACAACTTGCAAAAGACACTAAGTCCCACGATAGGTGGCAAGGCTGTCGGTAAAATGGGCACATATTCAATTCCGGGAAACGTTACTTTTCATCAGAAAATTGAAAAAAAATAACATTTTATTTTTGTTGGCTGACCATGGCCTCAAACCCGGGACCTCGTGAATGTGAGTTTGACACCAGAGCGCTAGACTATAATTACCGATATCAAGGCAATAATCAACATCTTTACAAATGTCACATGCATTACTAACACCACTAAACGTATTTTGTCTCTTTCTACCACTTGCGTTGAAAGAAGAAAGTCGTATCTTAAAGTAAGATTAGTTAATGTGCAGCAGAATAACCTTTATGTTACAAGGTTTCATTCCTTTACAGCGCTTCAAGGCTATTAGGGCTAACAACAAAGCGCTATATGAAAAAAGCCTGAGTTTAATTAAACACGAAATGTAAATTTCATTATTATTCCCGCGCTTCAACTTTTGTCAATTTTCATACATTCTATAGACGAGAATTTCACATAGCAATAAAAATTAATAGAATATTAATGTATATTAGCCAACACTCTATTAGGTACACCTATACAATGAGACACCTAACACCTACACACTGGTAAGATATAGATGGAGTAACTGGTAAGATCTAGGTTGGAAGGATGTGAGTAACTGGTGAGACCTAGGTTATCATTCTACGACCAAATCGCTCAGGAATCAAAGTGTCAAGAGTCTCCAAAGCCGGCGAGTTTGCAAAGTAATGAAATGAAAATTATTTATTTGCGGAATATGTGTGTTAAAAAGTTGTTATAAAGATATTTAAGAATACAACATATTCTACCACATTACATACCACAAAGTAACGAATGGGTTCAAAGCCGGGTTTGTAGAAATTGTGACACCCTTTTTTATTTGCAATCAATCTAACCTAACTACACCGACCAACCGCGAAGCTCGGGTTCGATTCCCGATGGGTAATGGGTAATGCCTGCCTAATTGTATGATGAACGTTTAGATCTCTGATTTTCCGGGTCCTGGGTGCTTATTAAATTTATTCTGGTATCTATTTAAGTATTTCTATGTATTAATATCGTTGACAAACAACCATAACACAAGCATATACGTATGCTTGCTCAATTAGTGTAACTTGCCCAAGGATATTTATTTATTTATTATTTACATACATACATACATACATATCTTCACGCCAAGTCCCTTACGGGGTAGGCAGAGAGTATCGAGTGCCAGACCTCACGATCCTGACAAACCTGTCTTGCTTCCTTCACATTCATAACCCTTTTCATACAAACACGCCGGTTTCGGAGACTCTTGACACCACCCTCGGATAATATCCGATTGATCTGATCCGATTATTTATTATTTACATTTCACAAAATTTTCTAAATAAGTTTGTAAAGCGAAATAAATTCGGTTCGATAAAAAAAACGTAAAATTTCACAAAAAAAAAACATACTTTTGACATTGCCGTCTCTAACACAGGGTTTAGTTCGACCGATAGTTCATGAGCATTGTTTTCACAGACAAATTGAGGTAAACTGCAAGTCGGGTCATAGCTCTGGCTCCACTTCGTTACTCAATACTCATAAACTTATACACGGTTGACGAATTTTGGTTGAGTTAAACACGTCTATCCGAGAAAATAAAGGGTTAAATTAGTAGAGAGTGAATGCTGATATGTAAATATGTGGTAAGGTATTTTAGGATGTCAAGTTAAAAATAATCATTTCGTAGTATAAAACAAAGTCGCTTCCTCTGTCCCTATGTTCCTTTGTATGCTTAAATCTTTAAAACTACGCTATGGATTTTTATGCGGTTATTTTTAATAGATAAAGTGATTCAAGTCCCATGCCGAAATTTTTAATTCCTTTCTGTACTGTTAACGCTGGTAGTTGTGTCCAATAACTATTATTGACACACAGTTCTGACTACTTTCTAAATGAGTTTACAGTTACAGATGAAATTCACATTTATAACGGCCATAACTTTCGTTTCTCTCACGTTATTTTATTTCAGCACTTGCCCTGTGCTTGGGATAACTTGACCAAGGGACTTGAATCCTCAGTAGCTCAAATGGTTACAGCATTCGTCGGCTTGAGACTAAATGTTACAAGTTCAAATCCTGTCTTGAGCAATTTTTTTTTCGCTTTCTTTAAAAATTATACAAATATTGACATTAATAAATGCATATATTTATTTTATCATTTCATATTAAATATTTGTGTTTATTTATCCCTGTTTTCTCGGAATTAAAATGTTACGCATACTTCAGGAACACACTTTTTATAGACCCAGTTTATGGTTTTAGTTTGAATAACGTTATAACTAAACCTGAAAATTTACTTTCGGAGTGTTAATTAATTAAGAAATATACTTGTTTTGTTTTATGTCTTACATCTAACACAGTACGTTATGTGTTACATTATATGTAATTTCATGTATTAGATTACTTGTTATTTCCTATATTTACCCATTAAATAAGGATGATTTAAAAAAGAGATGAAAAATAATAAAATGATTTTACCCTGTTATTCTCCCCATATTTGGGTACTGATTCCCTATTATATAAAATACCACTAATCTCTCTACCTAGCATCTCGTAAGACCTCAAACTGGATCTCAGCGATTGCGGGGCGGCCTCAAGAGCGGCGCGATCTAACATATAGATTCTCATTGAAGTGAACTGGATGTCAGCGGAGCGGGGGCGGAGCGGGCAGCGGTGCCCGAGCGACGAGCGACCGTCAAGCGGTATCCCAGCGACTGAGTAAACGTAGTGCTGTTCCCCATTGCATTTAGTATTTATCGATAAATTTACGTACATCGAAGCATTTCACCGGGGAATAAGTAGTGAAATTTTTGATAGATCACCAATTTGGAATAGCAAACATTTTAATCATAAAAATAGGAGGATAATATGTGTAATAAGAGGACGTACTTTATAGTTCCTACAATACAATATAATCAAAAGTGTCCACACTAATTCCGGTGCATGTATATTCCGACAATTGAAAAGTCCCCTTTTTCTTTCCTTTGTAATAAGGATGAACATCTTCTTTTGCCACTCAATTCCAAAAGATGTTGCCGCCGTATCGACACCGTGCTCACATCAAATACAACACTTCGTCACCGCGACACGTGCGATCTGGCCGCTGATATCGAGTTCGGGCATAGCTCGCCGCGCACACCCTCGCCCCGCTCTCGCCGTCGCCCCGCAAATCGCTGAGATCCAGTTTGAGGCCTAAGAGCATTTGTTTAATGGGTCACACCCAGCAAGTATTCTTGCTTGGTGGTATAGTTTTGTAAAACAACTTGGCTGGTTAGGGATCCACTACCTTACCAACTTTTAGGGGGCCTGGTGGCTGGTATAATTACACATTAGGCCTAGCACTTAGAAAACAGCGTAACGGCCCACCTATTAACATTTATGGTTTCTAAAGGCCCTCCCTTGACACTTACTATCAGAAACGTCATGTGTGTATTGACTACCTTATTTCATAATAGTCCTAAAATTGAACATTTTCAAAAACTCTTGACAAAACCTATAAGTGATCTCCTATCCATACGAGGACCATCTCGGTCACGTCAGTTATGAAACAAAGAAATCCGGTTCAAAATCAGTTTATCCGTCCAAAAGTTATGATTCCAAGGACAGACTGACACACACATACACATACACTTTGAGCTTATAACTACCCTTTTTTGTGTCTGGGATTAAAAGAAATAAACATGACCACCTACTTTGTTCAAATATTACAATTGAAGCAAAACCAGACTGTCTAGTCTTATGGCCGCATTCGGAAACGTCGATTAATACTTATTCTATAGTTTAGTCTCAATTTCGTATATAAATGTCGATTTAATGATGACTTCAAATATAATTGACGTCTCGGTGTACTGTCGTTAGTCTCGCTCTTGTTAATCTAAATTTAATCTTGCTTTGCTACAAATACTAATTGATTGGACTTTTTGTATTACCAACATCGATTTTGAGATTAATAAAAACAAGGTCTTGGTTGTCTAGACTTGATCTTGGTCTTAATCACAGGCTTTAGTTTTCTCTTAGTCATGCAAAGATATCAGTCATTTAGTTATTACCCAGTGCAAAATATTTATAAGAGCAACTTATACATTTGTTCATCACTAATTTCACAAACATGAAGTAGTACCCAAAAATTGTTTGTGCTCTCTGGGTGGAAAGTGACAGCTTTTCTTCTACTGCACTAAATGAAATGACCACTTTTCGGCTATTAAGGCAGAAAAACAGTATACAAACCTAGGGCAGTAAAAAAAGTCTCAAAGCACATTACTAAAGGTCTACGGTGTTTCTTATTTTCTTGCCCTAAAGATTTTATGTACTTTTAAATTGTCATGTAAATCGCATTACATAAATAATAAAAAAATATTCTATGATTAATAACACACATTGCTCCTCCCCTAAAGTAGGCAAACTATATGTTTGTGTTATCGGTGTAAGTATTATCGAATATAAATTATAGTACTATCGAATCAAAACGATTTAAACAAATATTATAAATATTAGAGAAATGAAGAATATAATATATATATACCATTTGCTCATTACCAATTCTATAATGTTAAATAATTTGTAAATATTTTATATTTTTACATAGCAATATTTGTACATAATTATTTCATACGACAGATTCAAACGGCTCAATCGAAAATATGGAACAGGGATACATATAGATTTTCCCTCAAGCTGAACCAGCTTTTATATGAGGAACAGACAATCTGCCTTTCTACTTCAATTAGTCGTCAGATTGCTCGTGGCAGTGCTATGCAGCAACTTGTCTGGGATCCAGTGCCTTATCTAGTGCTCCCGCTTGGTGATGATTGATATTAGGCATTTTCGTATTTTGCCTAGACCACGGAAATCCATACAGTTATAAAATCAATTCGTCTCTGTGGTCTAGCAATGCGGCGTCGGACTTGACTTCTTGAGGTTCCAGGTTCGATTCTCGGGTTCACCAACTTAAATTTTTTTTCTAATAAATATATAACGTTGCCCTAGATTGAATATGTGCACGGTTGCCGATAGGCTTGCCACCTATCACATTGTGGGACTTAGTGTCTTCGGCTCGTCGTGAGTACCCTGAATGTGTCTCTGCCTACCACTTCACGGATATGGGCGTGAAGATACTTTTTTTGTAAGATCAATAGTATCCCGAAGCAACGGGCATCTCTTACCACCAGGAGAGCCGTGTGATTGTTTGCTGATTGATACTAAGTATTATAGTCATACTAAGTAAAAAAAAAGTATCTTCACGCCCATATCCCCGAAAAGGTAGGCAGAGGCACAACCAGGGCATTCACGACTAGCCGAAGATACTGAGTCCCACGACGTGATAGGAGGCAAGCCTACCGGGCACGTATTCAATCCGTGCAATATTTTTTTCATTAGAATATTTAAAAAAACATATTTCATTTTTGTTGGCCGACCCGGGATTCGAACCCAGGACCTCATGCAGTCAAGTCCAACACCCGGACCGCTAAACCACAGAGGCGATTCATACTAAGTAGTACTGAGTTTTAACCGTTATTTATGTATTTAAAACTCACCAACATGTTGAGGTCTGTGTCGGGACACGCGGCGGCTGCGCACTCACAAAGTGCACCGCCCGTGCGCTCAGTACACACTGCTCCGAAGTAACAGGACAGTTCAGCACACGACTCTGCTATACCACCCGTTTCCGCTAAACATACGAAATATTGGGTTAGTTATTAAAATAATTTGGCTTAGATACATTTACTTAAGTTTGAATATGTTATATTATATATTACAGTTTCTACGATTCTTATCGTTGGAGCTTGGAAGAATTCTTGATATTAATAAATGTTAATCTAGAATGTTAACATTTATTAATATCAGTTACAATTTTCACAGTACACTTTTATTTTGTTTAGCTATTCAGTTTCACTGTATAAGCATCAATAGATACATTACAAAACTGTTAAATTCAAATAAAATTATTTGCAGTTTTCGCCAAAAAAGTGTTTACGTA
>NJDC01001143.1:56744-76243 GCA_002245475.1 Calephelis virginiensis
GGGGGGGGAAGGACAAAATAGAAAAAGCAGTGCGTTATGAATGAATTGGACTTGAAGGGTGCCAAAGCCAAATATATCTAGTTCTACACAAAACACGCCAATAAACAGTTTTATTAGCACTTATAAGTATACATTTATTGACGGAAAATTGAATACAAATAATTTTATTTTAATTTAAGTATGGATTTCCGCAAAGTAACGCCTTTTTCTATCAATATCCTCGTTACATTTGTAATATCCCTGATGATGCTTATATTGCGGTACCGGTTAGCTGAACAATTACACTATCTTGTTAAGTTTGGAATTTTTATAAACAGAGCGTACTCATTCATTAAAGCTCACTTCTGTGAAAACCTTCGTGGCGCAGTAATCATTTGACAATAAGGTATCGACCAGCTCGTTTGCCTCTACTAGTTGATTAAAATATAACAGCATGGTATCGTAAATTATTATGGCCGCTGTACACATTGGGCCAAATTTCAGACTTCACTTTCATAGTAATTTATTGCAGCAAATATATTATGAATTCGTTAATTTATTTTTACATGCGAAAGTAACAAACGTCCCCAATTATTACGAAATTTCAATTAAAGATTGTCCAAATGCACACGTCAATGTGGTTAAAATTTGTTGGTATTCATAAATATTTATAGAGCGTCTTTTTAACACACAATAACTTCTTTTAAAAAGTACTGTTATTTTTACATTAATTTTCATTTAAAAATAGAACTATACCTAGTTTTGTCTTGTCTTTAATGTTATTTTTAAATTTATACTTCTTTTGGCGCAATTGGGAAAAATGATGAGAGTAAATTTTTACGATGCGCGCGCACACCGACAGATAAATGTGACAGTCTGAAGTTAATTGCTACCGACAGAAAAAAGCAACACCCTGAAGTTATTTGCGGACCTTTTTATTTGGTATTTTTGGATTGTTACGCCAAAGAACTATAACTTCTTACGTGCGTACATGAGTACACACACTCTTTTTTTTATTAGTTTTCACTCCCCCGTTATAAGGATAAAAGTAGCCTACGACACTTTTAGCCTCTTAATCATTTCAACACCCAAATGTGCTATGTCAATGTTAAGAACATACGCAATGCGACGGAAAATAAGGACAAACAAACTGTCACGCTTATAATATTCAATTAATGGTCAATGTAGAAAAAATGTTTTTTTTTCATTTTTATATAAACGAACACCGTGTCGCTGTTATTAAGAATTCTTACTATTATGAGTAAAAAGTCATAATTTGGAAGCGTAGCAAGTGCAAAGCTTTGGTGTAGCGCCTGCGTAGCACCCACTACGCTGAATTCATTTGAAGCGTGTCGCTGTGCAGCACCTTAATGTAATGAATGGTCTAGCTTTTTCATCAATATAATAACTGGATCACACTTTACTTTTTTTCTGTTTAAAGGCAAACAAGCTGACGGAATTCTTGATGTAGGAAAATACAAAAGGAGTTAATTAAGAATACTTTTATCTAGTACAATGTGATAGGTGGCAAGCCTATCGCCAACCGGGCACATATCCAATCCCGAGCAACATTTTTTTTATTAGAAAATTTAAAAAACCCAATTTTTTTTGTTGCCGGACCCGATATTCGAACCCGGGACCTCATGCAGTGCAAGTCCAACAACTGAACCGCTAGACCACAGAGGCGACAAGTTAGGATAGTTTATATCCCGAAAAAAATTCCTTTAACTACGCAGGCACCGCCGCGGGCAACAGCTAACTTTAATATATTTTCAGGTCTTAAAATATTATTTTAATTTAGACCAACAAAAATAATACAATAAAATTTATTGTTTTTAATTATTAAAAGGGTTCTCACGATCAGAACATCCATTAGGACCCAAGCGCCGCCGATGGTCCGCACAGACTGTACATTTCTGTCCTTGAACACCATTTCGGCACACACACCGACCCGTCATTTGCTCACAGTCTTCCCTGACCGATCCAAATGCTGAGCAACCACATGCTAAAATAAAAAAAATAGCTAATAAAGTAAGTAAGTAGTATCTTCACGCCCATATCCCCGAAGAGGTAGGCAGAGATACTACCAAGGCACCCACGATTAGCTGGAAGACACTAAGTCCCACAATGTAATAGGTGGCAAGCCTATCGCCAACCGGGCACATTTCCAATCCCGACCAACATTTTTTTATTAGAAAATTGGAAAAATCCAATTTTTTTTTATGTTGGCGACCCGGGATTCAAACCCGGGACCTCATGCAGTCAAGTCCAACACCCGGACCGCTAGACCACAGAGGCGAGGAGAAGTAAGTAAGTAGTTGGGCTAAAATATAAATATTTTGATAATTTTGCGACGAATCGCTTTATAGTAACTAACTCCTGTCTCTGACAGTACTATGACCATGTGTTGGTATAGATAACGTTTCGTAAGTTACATGTCAAAATCTATGACACTTGTGGTCTAAAAATGTGTTTCGTTTGGTTACCAATAGAGGCGCTGTTCAAAGTTTTCATACAAATAATTTACAGAGACGGTAGCGAATATAATAAACTTTACAAGCCGTAAACATATCGTAAGGGCTCTGGTCCTATTAGGTACCTTGCTGTATTTTTACTAAAATGTCAGTGCTCGTTACTGATGTATCCTGGTTTAAGTAGTTATAAATACTATTTATTTAAGAAATATAAAAGTTTTTAAATGCTACATACACATATAGATACTGATTTTTGTGTACTATAGCTGGTTTGGTGAAGAAAACAGCATTCAGTCGAAGCTTCTTTATTTTGTAGAGGAGTACAATCTTCTTAGCTTGCCTTTTTTGAATGTAATTTATTAACAAAAAATGCGTCCTTTTATTCTATTTTCTACGCTAGTATGCTTACAATGTGATTGGCTAGCCAATCTGAATACAATATACTGACCAATCACAAATTAGAACATAAATTTTACTTAAGGTACTAGCTGTCTTACGCTTGGACCTTATAGAGAGCCGCTGTCATCTAAGAGACCCATCCAACGGGGTTGTACCGTATGGAGAGCCGCGTTCCTAAAACTTAATATTTTAATTCTACAAAAAGTACAGTGAGTCTTAATGCTATTTTTTAAAGACAAATGAAGTTACTGTTATACAATGCAATGATTTAGGCCTCTACTGTACGGGTTTAACACATAAAACTAAGAAAATAGACTACTTATTTTACCTTATTCTTACATTAAAATATACACCCAAACACTTTTATACACTAAAAATTCGTCACAATTTACACATTTTAGTTATCCCGCACAATTTTGTATTAGGTATATTATATATGTTGTAATATTCACCTAAGAATATCGACTTATAAGAGTTTAGTTCCATAATTACAAAAAGCTGATTTAAAGTTCGTCTTATTCTGAGGAAAGTTCAAAGAAAGAAAGCAGTATCTCGGGAAACCACATTTTCTTATCTTTTTTCGAATATTATAACTTCATCCTCCAGCAACTTTAATACTTCTACAATCTACTTGGAAAGAAACCTCCATACATGAGAAAATTTAACGCCAAACTTAGACAGTTTTAGTTTTCACTACTATCTTTTCCAGAGCTGTTTAAACTTAAAAATTGAATACAGAAAATATAAATCATTTCCGTGTGTGCAATTTTCAACACTTCAGAATACGAAATAAACCATTTATTTCGTATTCTTTATACTAGCTTTACGTGACGTATTGTTCGTCTACTTTTTACTATTGTCATTTTTTGTCGACGCGTTTTTGTCGAATCTCTACCTACAAGACGTCTAACTGACTGTCTGAAATTCGTTGGAGCTTAAAAAGATTAGAACACTCAGTCAAACTTTCGAAAGCACTAGCCGACACGGCGAACTTTGTGTCATTTGACATTAACGGCTACTAACAGTTTGCATAGTTTAAAACACTGTTTTTCCTATTTTCACTGCAGATTTCCTGAATTTTCTTTCTTGGAGAACCATTTCTGACAAAATATTATCGTAAAACAATGTTGACAAAGTAATGTTGACAATGGAGCTCCGCTGTTATTGGTCTTAGGGTGATGATATACAGTCTATAGCCTATAGCTATATACCGTCTATAGCCTATAGCTATATACAGTCTATAGCCTATAGCTATATACAGTCTATAGCCTATAGCTATATACAGTCTATAGCCTATAGCTATATACAGTCTATAGCCTATAGACTGTAGCTATCTAAAACTGAAAGGTTTTTCAAATCGGACCAGTAGTTCAGAGGGTAGCGAATTCTTCAACTTTATAAAAGTACAGAATTCGTAATCATCATAGCTATTTAAAACAAATTTTTGTTTGAAAAATAACCTAAAATATTTGCTGATAAAACTAAATAATAGAAGCAGATAGTAAGCTTTACAGCATAAAATAAACGCATGCCAGTATTTAATACTAAAACATAAAGAACCTAGGTAACTTAACAATTGCCATATACCATTAGCTCAAAAACATACACACTTACACACATAGACACGCACACAAAAAACGTGCACATATGTTTGATTTAAAATTGATTTTTAATATCCTAGAGATTCCAAATTCTCATATATCGATATTTACATAATGTAAAGTAAGTACTTACGAATACAGCCAGTATGTCCTGTTCCTATCCGAGGCAATCCCCAGTATCCGGGCTCACATCTGTCGCACTTCTGTCCTCCAACCCCGGGCCGACAAACGCACTGACCGCTATCATCGCACCGATCAGACACCGAACCCAATCGATTACAACCGCACGACGAACCCGATATAGGACAGCCCTCTTCATTCGGACCATTCGCTAAGGTTATTCCATCCGAACAACACCCGTACATAGATTCTGAACAGTGTACAGTCTTCGCTTCGACTTGTTTTGTTTCATCTGTAAATATAAGAACTGTCAAATTGTGTGATATCATCACAAGTGTGATAATATTTCGTTATAACACTTGTGATAGTTTACATCTATCTTAATATATATAAATCTCGTGTCGCAATGTTTGTCCTCAATGGACTCCTAAACCACTTAACCGATTTTAATCAAATTTACACACCGTGTGCAGTTTGGTCTAATTTGAAAGATAGGATAGCTTACATCTAAATTTTTCGCGAACGAAGCCGCGGGTAACAGCTAGTATACTATAAAGAAATATATATGTATATCTAAAAGAAAGTAGTGTTAGTTACACTATTTATAACTCAAGAGCCGATGAACTGTATCGGTATTTGATAGGGAGGTAGCGTAGAACCAGGCGACGGACATAGAATAATTTTGATTCTGACCTAACTAATATTATAATCTACTCGAAACTACGAAAATGAATATTTTGACATTTCCTACACGACCAAAACGGATGGAACGAAATTCGCCGGAAAAGCCTTTAACTCTCACATCAACATTATTTTGATACATAATATACTAAAATATTAATTCTATTAAATTTGTGTATTTGGCATTTAACAATGTATCTATTAATGATCTTTATTTTTTGCAAATCAGGTAGATTTATATAAATGTAAATTGAAAAAAATGACTTTAAAGATAATTTTCAGAATAATTATTACTTATTTAGCTGAGTAAGGACTCCTCTCTCAGGTAATGGTAATGGCCTAAAAAGGCCTTTATTATATAAAGTACATATTTACAATAGTTTATTTGTATGAAGAAATTAAATCAAACTATACCGATTTTGGAATTCTACACCATTAGAAGATTAAACTTAATTATTAAAGGTAAATTATTAAAGGTAAATGCCTAATTATTAAAAGGCCAACAGCTTATAAAAGAACTAGTTCGCTAAATGCCTAGTTCTGAAAATACTTATTTCATAAAAGACCCAATTATAGAAAGGACCAATTTTTAAAAGGACCAACACATACTAACTGTAAAGTTGTTTTATGTCAGTAGTTTATTTTAAAACAAAAAATAAACTAAAAGAATACGGAGCAGACACTGACCCTAATTGATTACAACCACACAACAAACCCATTATGGGACGAAATACGAACCGCGTCTGAACCAAAAGTGGACCCATCGGAACAATGCCTATTATTTAACTAACCGTCGGTACAAAACATACAAAGGGTCCACGGAAACAAGATGCTCACTGCATATTTTTGAATTGCTTATACTATCTAATCCGTTTTTTTAATTGCCAATTTATTTTTTTATTTTTTATGTTATAGGAAGGCAAACAAGCAGACGGATTTCCTGATGGTAAGAAATTCACGCCGCCTAGAGACACAAAGGTGGTAATGGTGCGTTGCCAACCTGAGTCCGGGATGTTAGGCCTCGAGCAAAAGTAAGTTTACCGGCTTCCTTACCCTCCGAACCGGAACACGTCATGACGTTATGGCGGCAGGAATAGGTAAGGCGGTGGTACCAATCGGACGAGTCGCTGCCAAACTCTACCACCTAGTCGGATGTCACGGTGTTAGTGATGGTACGCCTATGCTCGCCTTTTACGAGCTGCCTGGCAAGGAAGGCAGATGATATTGAAGTATATTACTGTAAAACTTAAAAAACCGCTGACTTTGCCTAAAGTTAAAGTAAAAAAAATGAATAAAATACGCTCATTATGTTGGGTGCCGTAGATTGAATTCAAATTTAATAATAATCGGAAAAAACAACAAAAAACAAAGAATTCATACAACAAACAAGCAACAAAGATTCTTCTAAGGTTGCGGTTATTGAAAGCACGTTTACACCCGTTTAAAACGTCCTTAAAATGGGCTCATTGTCGTAGAAAACATGTGGGAATAGCAGCTGTAATAATTAAAAATGCATTCATTTTCATACGTCCAATTTTTTAAACATTATTATTTTTAAATTTATAATGAGTACTCATAATATCAATGATACCATTACCTTCGTGTACTCTTTATGCAATATGATTTTTCAAAACACGATCAACAGAAATGTGCGGATACTAGACAAATAATTATCGATAACAAAACAAAAAAAAATGAAAAAAATCATGAACTTTAATAGAATATGCAAATTAATAATTAAAAACCTAGTTTCAAGGAAACAGAGCCATAAATTAAAACAACTTTTAAAAACATCATGAATTTCTGACATTTGAACTTTTTGTAAGGTTTTCCTTTTTCAAATTGTTATTTTATTATAATCAAACAGGTAGGTACACTTTCTAGCTGTCAGGTTAGACTTATTTTAAAAACACAACAAAAATGAAAAAAAAAAAATATTTTTTTTTTAGAAACGTGTGACGAATTTTTTTTATGTTGGTAATTACTTGTCTAGTATCCGCATATTTCGGTTGATCGTAAAATTATATAGTACATTTCAAACAGTTTGAAATTTTCGCTTTAAACATATTTCTTTCATCTTTAAATGTGTGGAGTATGAAACTTGCATGTTCCATGCCATAAAGTAAGAGTTTTATTCGCGAAGTGCATTTCATAAGGAACAAAGGACTCAAAGCCACTAGCGTGATTGTATCCAATTTGCTTGTAGCGTCATGTAGCTTAGGTAAAATATACCTTTATTAGGAACTTTAAGAACTCGTATTTCTCGGGGTGAATAAAAGGTTTTATAAAATATTCACGTTTGTCTTTGGTATCGGAGGCCATATTTGTTTTATTCGGTCGTAAAATCGTAGGGATGTCATTAAAGTATTGTTACTTTCTAGAATATTCATAGAAACCCTTCCTTTAGGTCTATCACTTATATGTTTTATAGTAATTCATTGGTGGTAATTCTACTGTTCCCAAGCTAAACTTATTTTAGATGCATGCTATCTTGTTCAAATGAAACAGAACTAAAAGAGATGGTTCCATCTCTTGAACGTTAGACATGTCAGATTAGTCTGAACATGTCAAATTGTTTTGTTTTTAACCAACGTTCTCCGAGTGATAGATTAAACTTCTACATACAGACAGACTTATGTGACAGCACTAAATGTGTTTTGTCTCTTTCTGTTACTTTCGTTGAAAGAAGACAGCGATAACTTAAAATTAATTTAATTAGTGCGCAACAAAATTACCACCATTGCCTACATCTTTTAAAGCCATTTTATATTAGACAGGTAGCGTAGTATTAATTTCCGATGGATTAATGGAGCGAAAACGGGTCTGAGGTACTATTGAAAAGACTAAAAAATGTCTATTCAGCCTTCTCTTTAAAGTCTCCAAGTTATTTTACTCCGGGCATTTCGCTTTGGTGAAAAATCCAAACCTTAGCTTTTGTATAATAAACGATACAGCAAACTTCGTGGTTCTATTGCAAAAATGTAAAATGGGGAAATAATTCTTTCGTAAGTCCAGATACAATATTTTTGAATTGAAACTTCTTTAGAATCGTTGTGATTTCAAAACGGGTGCAACGGAAAAACGACAGGTTAGAGACACAAATATATATTCATCTCATTCTTTTGCAGATAAGGGACACAAATATATATTCATCTCATTCTTTTGTCGATTTACTGAAGTTTCACTTCTATCGTGTGTGAATCGCACACACGCTTTTTTGGGAATTTTTATATAAAATGTTATACCAATTTGAACAAGTCGATGAACATGTAATGAATGAATACTTTGTAGTACACCAATAAAACAACTTGCAATGTTAATAGTTTCATTTTCAGCGGGAAAAAACATATTTTAATTTATATGTAAAGTCGGTATCATCGCTTACAAGCGATCTAAGCTAGACTTACTGTGCGTCAAGTTAGAAATATTACATTTAAAAAATAGTTTTGGAAATTGGTGAAAATAGTTTATGGAAAGAAAAGTTTAAAGTATCTTCACGCCCATGTCCCCGAAGAAATAGACAGAGGTACAACCAAGGCACACACGACTAGCCGAAGACACTAAGTCCCACAATGTGATAGGTGGCAAGCCTATCGCCAACCGGGCACATTTCCAATCCCGACCAACATTTTTTATTAGAAAATTGGAAAAATCCGTTTTTCTTTTTGTTGGCCGACCCGTGATTATGGAAAGACCTTTAAATTAGTTACTTAGTGCTGTCCTGTTTCCTAAATCATTCAATATTAATCAAGACAAATATTATTCTAGCGGATATTGTTATTGATTTAATATGTTTTACTTAAGAAAGTCCATTACTATTATATCTTTTATAAGCCAACCAAGTACTCGTTCTTTTAATTATGAAATGACTATCCCATTTCGCAGCAACCCAAACACTTAAGGTCCATTGAGGGTAGAGACAATGAGCTAAATATTATATCACCTTATACTCTCTCCCTGATTTTACCCTTGTTTGCTTAATATACTAAAAACAGCATTTAATAAAACATACGTAATTCAAGAACTGGATTCAAAATTAAAACAAATTACTTAAGATCAACGAATATTACTACTCTTACTAATCCTTTTCCATTAAAGACTAATGCAGGTCACACCGTTACATATTCTAATAAATATACAATCAGAAATAAAAACTTACAAAGTTTTTGACAAAAATCTAAATGGAACATGTAATTCAATATGGCTGTGGCGGTATTGAGAACAATCGATACATTTTACAGGTCACACTATTACTTAAGAATGAATCGCTATGAACGATGTCACTTAATCTGTGGACATGTTATTTTTTACTTCAACACAAAAAATATTTTGACTGAAATATATCAGAATTGGGTCATGCATTGATTTCAAAATACAGAGTATCTTCACGCCCATATCCCTGAAAAGTTAAGCACAACCAAGGCAGGCATGAGTAGTTGTATACACTAAGCCCCACAATGAGATAGGTGGCAAGCCCATCGCCTATCGGGCACATATCCAACCCCGGGCAACGTTATTTTTAATAGAAAATTGCACAATTTCTGTTTTTTCGTTACCCGACCCAGACATCGATCCCGGGACCTAAAGAAGTCAAGTCCGACGTCGGACCACTAGACCACAGAGGATCAAAAACCAGTTTTAATTATTCTCAAATAACGAAACGTTTAAGAACGCATTTTTTTGTTAAACACAGCAAACATTTTGTGATACGAGAATTTGTAGTGATGCAGATGTCCTTGGGTATCGTAAATTAGTTATAAATAATTTAGGCTCAGTAAAATTGGAAAATAATAACTCCAATTTTATCACCACGTAATCAAGGTAATAAAAATGTGTATTTTATTAAAATATGATACTAAAACCCACTTGTCGGATCTTAATCAAATCAATGTATGGAAACGAGTGTATACACACAAAATAGGTTTAGTTAACAACAGAATTACAACCATTATGTAATATACAAAGCCACTTACTCTTCGGACAGCATCTTGCTGTGGTTAGTGTGATATGGCAGTAGCTCCCTGGAGGACAATCCTGGCGATGTGGACCATTACCGCAGTCGATTTCCAGACCAGTTGACATATCTATCATTGCTTTACTGCTACCACAAGGCCTTACTTCCATACCTACAACATTCGTATAGAGTTATTTCGGGTTTATTACAGACAAAGTAAATTAATTATAGACAAGTGATAAATAAGTTTTTACGAAATATTTCTACAAATAGTTACTCGATTTCTCAACTACTTGAAATTTCTACAAGTTTACTAATTAGATAGGTTTTAAAATCTTCTATCACTTTCGTTTTCATTTAATAGAAAAAGATAGCAATATCTTATAAGATTTTTTTATAAACCTATTTTACGTTCATATTATAAAAGTATCTTCAAGCCCATATCCCCGAAGGGGTAGGCAGAGGTACAACCAAGGCACCCACGACTAGCCGAAGACACTAAGTCCCACAATGTGATAGGTGGCAAGCCTATCGCCAACCGGGCACATTTCCAATCCCGACCGAAATTTTTTTATTAGAAAATTAGAAAAGTCCAATTTTCTTTGTGTTGGCCGACCCGGGATTTAAACCCGGGACCTCATGCAGTCAAGTCCAACACCCGGACCGCTAGACCACAGAGGCGATACTCGATATAATAAATGAAATTGTTACGTATATTTTATAAAGACAATTGTATATTTTATAGTCAGTATTATAAAATATAAATGTAACGTTATACATATGAATTCAATTTATTTGTGAAAATGTATAGAAGGTTACAGCAATTATTTATTGTTTTGCACTGCTCCAAATTTTTATAACTAAATAACTGATACTAAATTATCAAACAAACATATTAAAAATTGTTCTCATTACATTTTAATCCTACAAAACTAATCCTCGAAAAACATCCAAGAGCAAGACAACACAGCACCAAAACGTGATTAGATTTCAAAACTAAAAAAATCTGTCACTTGGTTCCTATTTTATTGATTTAAAATTATTTTGTCATAATACTAAACCACTCATTTAAAAAAATGTTAAATGTCAATTACTCACATTTAAAAAAAAATGTTCAGAGTAAACAATCGAAAACGAGCGACCGTGGTTAGTAATGTTACTAATCGTACGAAATACGTAATCAAAACAACTAATTTCTTGAATATAGCTACCGGGCGTTAATCCAAAATAAAAAATATTAGCAGACGATTTGCTTAAAATAATCGTCTAGCTTATGAGGCTGTTAAAAATATATATAAAAAGAAGATTAAAAAATTTGACACTTATTAATCCTAAATTTTGGTGACGTTAATAAATATTTAACATAAATTAACTGTGTAAAATGGTGGAATCCTTGACATTATAATTAAATATGAAGAAAAGAAAATAATTTCTGACATTGTCGTCAGAGACTTAGTATTTTCTTTTCATTATATAACAAGAAAATGTAATATTAAATATAATTAGCCGTTATACATCAAATATGTTTTATATGATCTTATTATCTTATGAAAATATTTTTAATTTAATTTGTAAATAAAAGTTTCATTGTACATAATATACGCTTCTTTATAAACAATATTTGTAATATAAGTGTAAAAAAATATAAATAATCAAAAAAATATTGGATTTTAAATTATTTTTCTAAAATAATTTATTTCTGAATTATAACATAAATATACATATACAACGTACGACGGGTCGCCTGACGACACTTTGACGACCTGAGGCTCAGTTGTTAAGTCTGTTACATAAGTAATTAAAGTTGCTCATTACATACATAAATATAGAAAAGCTCAAAGAACATGCAATAACCAACCTTTGCAGAGATCTAAGGGCCGTAATCTAAGTTCCAGTTGCTTTTGACAGCCCTCTTTCCGCATTGCACACAAACTCGGGTAAAGACGGAAATCGGAAGCGCAGACTGGAAAGTATTCGTTATCCTCCGGGCATTCGAATGAACAAGAGCATCGAGGATAGCCATCAAAGCCGATTTCACAACTAGCGTCAAAATCGCAGCGTATATCGCGGCAAGCGGAAGACCCCGTTGTGTCCGCAACATCCGTCGCACCCAAGGAATCCGTTAACCCTTCGTCTGCCTCTGTTGTCGTCATCGCGGTCGTAGCTACCCACACCAAAGCAAATATTTGCGTGTTAGTTGTGCAATAAAGCGGAAAGTTAGTTAATTGATCGAAGGATGGGTCGTTTATTGGAATTACTATTAACAACTAGGGTTGATGACGGTCCGTCGATAAATATTTTCATTGCGACCATCGTTACGGATACGTATTGAAAGTTTGTTGGACATTTTATATTTCTAGCTTGTAATAATGTGTTAGGGAAAATATAGTACATATAAAAATGTAAAAGATATATTAGAACCAATTCATTCTTGATTTTTTCTGGTACGTTTCCGTATTAATCCATAACAATAATAAAAATGGGAAAATCTATGTGTCTGTTATACCGCTGAACTGATTTTGATAAGAATTGATATTTACATAGTTACACAGCATGAATAATAAATTTTACTTTATACATAGGCTATTTTTCCAATAATCAACCACCAAAAGACTATAAATAGGGGATAAAAGTTTGTATGAAAATTGTGAGTATTCTACGTTGACTAAGTTGTGAGCTAGTTGCAATATAATACAAAATATTTTAATAAAAGTACTATAATTATCTAACCAGAGAGTGGCGGCGATTCTATTGCCAGAAATTTAATTATATTTAAATAAAGCACTACTAGAATAATTACGTATACATTAACATCAAAACAGTTTTGTTTTAGTGAGTTCGTGTGCGTTTAGTTTAGTCAATTAATAAAATGGGAAATTAGTGTTGAAAGCGTAACAGCTGACTTTAGTTTAGTTTGTTATATTTCTTTTGCATGAATATAAAAATTAGTATTTAACAAAAACTTACTCATAGCAATCGGTGGAACAACAGCTAGCCTATCTTTGCAGTCTCCGTAGAAGATGACGTGAAGTTTGTTCGGTGGTGGTAGTTTGCAGGCAGCCTTTTGTAGCTCACATTCATTTGGGAAGGTCTGCATGGTGCTACCACAAACTGGTTCTCGAGGAGCTCCAGTGCAGTCAGTTGGACAAACACATTCACCAGCAACACAATGAGCACCAAATGAACATTGGACAGTTTCGCATAGAGCTGCAAAAAAAAAATAATTAAGTCTTAAAACTACCGAATAATTAGTCGACGTATAAACTCGAAATTTTTATCACAAGAAAGACACTTCTTGAAATAAAAACTTCTTTAGCAGCGTTGCGTACTTCTTTTGGAATGAGCAAAAACTTCTAAACTCGCTTCAGGACACGTAACTAGAAAATTCGATAGACGGCGCAGGGCGCTTGCGCGAATGTTCGTGTTGTCATGTTTGCGTACGATAGCGCAATAAATTATAGTACTTTCATACTGATAGTTAAAGCAATTCGTGCAAAATTATTCCCTAACCATTCCAAATTATCAAAAATGAACAACGTTAATATTCAAGTTTTCACTTTTGCCGGCACTCCCGGAGTGCAAGCTGTCGTTTGTTTTTAAATTAAATTTTAACATTAGAAAAAAGGACTTTTTTTCAAATGCAAAAACATTCCTAAATTTTATTTTCTCAACCTTATACCATTCCTAATATTATTTATATATTTAATAGTCGTATTATGTAGTTCTATTCACCGTCCGCGCTGATCTCCTAAACTTCTTAACCGATTTAATTAAATTTACACACCGTATGCAGTTTCATCTGATTTAAAAGATAGGATAGTTTACATCCCAATTAATAGAGGGTGAAGCCGCGGTCAACAGTTATCAGTTTTAAGAATTCAGAAATTAGGGGTCTCTAACTGAATGTTATGACGAGTAAATTACTTTTTCAGGGATAATATTAAAATAATAAAAAATGCCATGATTACACATTACACATATTTTAAAACTTGTTTTAGGTAACATGAACGTAGGTTTCACACTAGATTAGCCTACCACACCGACAGCAACGTACCTACAACATTTATGGTGTCTATTAGTTCATTGTGTTTTAACATAAAAAAAATCACTCTTCGAAAATTTATCACATATTTAATATAACTCAGACATAAATGTCATTAAATATAACAATGCAATAGAAGATCCTCCTCCTCTACACCGGAGACACGTGTTTCAGTAATGAGAAGTGCTAGGGATTTCCGTAAAAATTTAATGAAGATGATTTACTTCCCTAGTCTTTTGAGCGGTAGGGAAAGAAAATACAAGCAAGATATTGAAGTGTGAACAAGTTGTGTATTATGTATTATTTTTGCGCTCCATTCAGTATTTAAAAGGAATAACGACCTTTAGAATAAACCTTGCCTATTCTTGCTGCAAAATAACGACGCACCTAAAACATCTAGTCGCTTCAGTTGTCTAGCGGTCCAGCGTCGTACTTGACTTCTTGAGGTTCCTGGTTCGATTCCTGGGTCGAGCAACAAAAGCGAATTGGAAAATTAATATTTTTGATTTTCTAATAAAATAACGTTGACCGGGGTTGGACATGTGCCCGGTTGGCTATAGGCGTGCCTCCTATCACATAGTGGGACTTAGTGTCTTCGGGTGTCCGAGATTATGGACGTGAATGTACTAAAACTATGGTGTCCAATGCCAACAACAATGGTAGTCGGCCAACAAAAAGAAAATTGGGTTTTTCCAATTTTCTAATAAAAAAAAATGTTGATCGGGATTAGATATGTGCCCGGTTGGCGATAGGCTTGCCACCTATCACATTGTGGGACTTAGCGTCTTCGGCTAGCCGTGGGTGCCTTGGTTGTACCTCTGCCTACCTCTTCGGGGATATGGGCGTGAAGATACTTTACTACTTCCAATGCTACGATTATCTCTAAACAACAAGAAAGCCATGACGTGGAAGGTCAAGTGGTCGTTATACTTAGTAAGAAACCTAATATCCCACGATTAGGTTGGCAACGCACTATTACAAACCTTGATGTTTGAAGGCATCGTGTTCTTATCATACCAGTAAATCATTTGTTTATTTTGCTGTCTCTGAATTTCATAAGAAATGCATTACAAGGATTTTGTAATTAAATTACTTGATGACTGACATACGTAAAAATTACTTTTATTTCACTTTAATCACAGTATTATTGACAAAAGTAAGTAAATTACTTGGTTAGTGACGTACTTAAATATCTATATGAAACTTTAGATAGAGTAAAATTGAAAAAAGTAAGTAAATTACTTGATGACTGACATGCGTAAAAAGTACCTATATGAAACTTTAAACACAGCAAAATTGAAAACAGTAAGTAAATTACTTGATGACTGGCATGCGTAAAAAGTACCTTTATGAAACTTTAGACACAGCAAAATTGAAAACAGTAAGTAAATGACTTAATGACTGACATGCGTAAAAAGTACCTTTTTGAAACTTTAGACACAGCAAAATTGAAAAAGTAAGTAAATTACTTGATAACTGAAATGCGTAAAAAGTACTTTTATGAAACTTTAGACACAGCAAAATTGAAAAAAGTAAGTAAATTACTTGATGACTGACATGCGTAAAAAGTACCTTTATGAAACTTTAGACAGCAAAATTGAAAAAAGTAAGTAAATTACTTGATGACTGACATGCGTAAAAAGTACCTTTATGAAACTTTAGACACAGCAAAATTAAAAAAGTAAGTAAATTACTTAATGACTGACATGCGTAAAAAGTATTTTTATGAAACTTTAGACACAGCAAAATTGAAAAAAAGAAGTAAATTACTTGGTTAATGACACATGTAAAAAGTAGGTTAATGAAAAAGTTTCATAACAAGCACACGGCTCTCCTTATGCTAAGAGACAACTTTCACCCATAGATAACATTGATATTGTAGGTTCATCGTTGTACTGGAGTGTTAGGCTACTCTACTGTCCGGACTGGAATATTAAATTCTTATTGTAGCGACAAGAACACATGACAACACTTTAGTGAGATCTATGCCCAAAACTTTACAATAAAAGTCCAAATTTCAAAAACATGGTATAGACATACATAATCCATATAATCTGCTCAAGCTTACGAATTTCTCATACATCATATAAATTTAATAAAGCGGTTTAGGTACATGTGATACCCTTAATCCCACGCAGACGTAATTAAAATAAGGGAGCCTACGACAAAATGAGAAACCTTTTCGTGTTCTGTGAAAGCAAATGGTTATTAATTTTAAAGAATTTCCATTTCGACATAAATAAGCAATGGCTTCTTTCTTCCAAATTAAGAAACATTAGCCTATACACATTTTGTACACGTAATGATAAACGTGCAATTTTAGTTCACTTATAGATAGAAAATATATTTACATTTTGAATGACAAAACGAAATTAAAATTTATCTAGTTTCTTTTCAGATACTGTAACAAACCGATATACTAAAAAATATACCCTAAAAGCGCATCAATCACTTATTATGATTCTGATTTTGACCAAAACAGGACGTGAACAAATCTTAAAGGCTCAGTATTTAAAACAGATTATTGCGTTTAAAGTGCTAAATTTCACTTTTCTACTTACATCATAGTTATAAAAGTATGTATGAAAAACATTGGAATATTCCTCTGATACTAGAGTGCTGTGCAGCAACTTGCCTGGCTGGCTGGCTAGAAATCCATAATGACTGATATGTGCCGGCCCGGAGAGTTGGGTAGCCAATAGACTTGCACAATAGGCCTAACATCCAGGCCACTGTAAAATCTAAGGTGTCTTTAGGCCACAGTTATCTCTTACCAACCGGAGAGCTGAATGATTGTTCGTTGATCTCTCACATACAAAAAAAAAATTATTTAAATTAATTAAATTAAGCACGTTTAACACAATAAACTGAATGAATGAAAATCATTTACATATACTTCTATATTTATGATATCAGTAGAAAAGTGAAATTCAGCACATTAAATACAACAAACTTCTTTATTTAATAAACTAGTTAAACTCTGTCTCACGGTAAAATGGTTTATATTTAATTTTACCATAAAAATAAATTAGACTTCGGATAAAGGAGAAAGGCCAATTGCCATCTGATACTTCAACGAGTTCTGAATAGCTGAAATACGTGGGCAAATCTGCAGATTGAATGTTAATTTATTACAAGTATTAATTGGGGTACAGTAAAAAAAATCTATAACAAACACCGAGTGTGTTTGTACAGATAACAAACATGCAATTAAACAGTATTCAGGCATTTATTGAAAATTTGTGGAAATTTATCCTTGGCAAGGAAAAGGATTTTCTCAAAATTTAATTACAACCTGTCTCTAAATATGTGCATATTATTTGAAATAACCTTATTTAAATAACCTTTCAGCGGCTTCACTCATTAAGGACCAATTTCTTGGGTTAACTATTTAACTTAGATATTTTATTGAATCAGGCGTTACTTTGCGGAAATGCATTATAACTGATGTAAAATAAGCCTTTATTTTCCTAATTCCGCATAAACAATGTAACTGTTGTGGCAAATAATCCTCCAAATGACACAGAATATAACAAGGCTTATTAACGTTCCATCCGTCCTCCCCCGCGACCAGAACACGAATAAAGGAAGAACTCGGGAAACAATATAAATTGTCACATAATTCGCATGAGACAACCCTACCTAAAGTTCCCACCTCCCACCTGCGTGCGATTTGGTGTTCTCTGTGATGAGTTTTTCGACAAAGTTGGCGAAGGACGCGAAAAGTGGTTTTGTTTCCCGAGTTCGGACTCTATTCGTGATCTGGTCGCGGAGGTGGGAACGTTAGGTAGGGTTGTCACATGCGAAGGACGCGACAAAGGAAGAACTCGGGAAACACCCGAGTTCTTCCTTTACTCGTGTTCTGGTCGCGGAGGTGGGCGGTGGGAACGTTAGTTAGGCTTGTCATATTATGTGCCATTTGGAGAATTATAACAGTTACACTGTTTACGCGGAATTAGCAAAATGAAGGCTTATTTTACAGCTATTTAACTTAGACTTAGCTTTTAACTGGGGTAAAATCAATAAAAGTAATATTTAGTCATTTCACTGGAACCTAGAAAGATGATGGGCACATTTTTATGTTACTATACATTTAGTCCTGATTTCTGAAAGTAGAACGTTGAAACATCCTTAAAGCAAGTATTTAACCTACGTACAAACAGACTCGCCTTCACATTTATTATATTAAATATTATGTAGTAATTTTATGAATGTGTGGACTTTTTACTGTGAGTAATAAAACTGACGAATAAGTACGTAGTGGTAGTGACATATTATAATACAGTATGTAGTACACATAAGGTGTATCACCAAATGCAGCTACCTCTACCAGACAAATTTTTGGATAAGTAAATTTTATATGTAAACTATCTTAAGACCATTATAAGTACTCTACATATTCTGTAGATTCGAAAATAGGAAAAGTCAAAGTAATAAGATAATCATAAGAAACGTACAGTCTAGCATTAAAACTTAATAAATTAATCATAAGTTATATTCAACCAAAATACTTTGTTCATTAATCTAAAATTTGCATTCGTTTAGGAATAACAATAGCACAGACAACCATACGCGTAATCGTCAAACTTATACGCCACTCTTTTTACGTCGGGTGCTAAAAATAGGAAACAATTGAACATAGTGAACAATACTATTAATATAACTAACATAAGTTTCCAGCTATTTCAAATAATGTAAGCATTTTTTTACAAGCAGCTAGTAATATACCATCTTCTGTTTAATAATCACTACTGATACTATTACAAGATAGATCTGTTGACTTGTCGCTTTACCTTTTATTAATACACAATTTTGCCATGCGATCCACAACTAAATCGGGCAATTAATAATAATAATCGTTAATTTATATATAATAACTCATTAATGAGCACCATTTAGTTAATAATAGCATAATAATGTAAAATGAGCGGGATTGTTTCAGTGAAATTATCCAGAGTGCCAGTAATTAGTCCGCAATATTGTGGTCGAATGAAACTTTTGTCTAACAATTTTAGTTGTGGGCTTCGCAGCTTTTATTTACTTCATTCATTTTTAAGTTTCAGACCTACAATATACATTCTTTTACATTGTTTTAGGGTTTTCGTAACCCTAAGAATAGAGATTTCTGCTGGTTTCAAGAGTCTCCGAAACCGACATGTTTGTATGAAAAGGTAAAGGAAGCCAGACAAGTCTGCAAGGACCTTAAGATTTGGCACTCGATACTCTCTGCCTACCTTGTAAGGGATAAG
>NJDC01001143.1:84019-112008 GCA_002245475.1 Calephelis virginiensis
ATTCCAGAGGAAGTAGAAAGAGGTACAACCAGAGTACCCGCGAACATCCGAAGGTAGGAAGGTAGGTAGTGCGACGACGTGCCAAACTTGTCAATAACCGGGTCTATAATATATATTTTTTATTATGATATTGGAAGGCAAACAAGCAGGCGGATTTCCCGATGTTAAGAAATTCACACCGCCTAGAGACACCAAAGGTGGTAATGGTGCGTTGCCAACCTGAGGCCGGGATGTTAGGCCTCGAGCAAAAGTAAGTTTACCGGCTACCTTACCCTCCGAACCGGAACACGTCATGACGCTATGGCAGCAAGAATAGGTAAGGCCAAGGCCAGTACCAATCCGGACAAGTCGTTGCTAAACTCTACCACCTAGTCAGATGTCACGATGTTAATGACGGTGAGCCTATGCTCGCCTTTTACGAGCTGCCTAGCAACGAAGGCAGATGGTCTATTCTACAAAGGAGCCCGGACCAACACGATAAATATCGACAAACCTATAAAAATAAGTGGTAATATATTATTTGCTTAATCATCATCGAGACGGTTGTAATCACGCCCCAATCACACCTTCCACAAAATATGTGACCTTAGTGGAAACTTTGTTTGAAATAAATAAAATAAGTCTACGCTCCACACGTATGCAAACCAATGTATAAATCCACGTGGAACCTCGATTTGGTTATCTATATTTTCTTGATTTCAAATTATATAACATATTTTATTAATTTGACCGCTTTGTTGGTCGAGGGGCAATACACGGTTAACTCCATCTACCAACTGCAAAGCTAGGGTTTGATACCCGACGGGGGTAGACATATTTTGTATGATCAACATTTAGGTTAGGTTAGGTGAGTGCATTTCTGGATCTGGGTATTTATTCTGGTATATATTCAAGTATATCTATGAACTAGAAAATTGTATTACAAATATAAGCGATTGCTAAAGTGGGTGTTTATTGAGTTTTATTTATAAAAAGTAATATAAAAGTCGTGCAAAATACTATACCAACACAAGTGTGAACAATATGAAAAAGGCTTTTTATTAAACAGCTTTTATATAAAAGCGTTTTGATGCCACGAGAATACTGTGCGCCTTTTATTGACAACTTCATAATACGAAAAGACTTTCATCACGGGAAATTGATAGCGATTTTTCTTAGGGGAAATTTATAATTGATTTCATCTTCACTTCAGATCCCCAACAGCGCGGCGCGTTTTACAATCGAATAGCGACATTTTTTTCTTTTACATAATGTGATTGAATCATATTAAATGTCTATTTCTTATTTACGGTGAGAAATTTCAGAGAATTGTGTTTGTGAGAACATGTTTAGGCGAAACAATTTTGAAAATGGTATTAACGTTCTCTGAAAACCCAAAGTAAAAGTATATGTCTTTCACAAAACTCATGTTAATGTAAGTCAATATTTTTTTTAAAGTGCTGAAAAACTGAAGAAGGCATGGACAAATCCACATTCTTGAAGAAAGAAAGAAGTTTTTTTATCTAAAGTTTAAGAACTTTTAGGCTAAACTATCGTATCTTTCGTGTTGATAAATTCTTTTTCTGGCTCTTTATTTTCAATTTACTTTTCAGTCTCGCCTCTTTGGTCTAGCAAGCTGGCGTCAAAATTGACTTTTTTTAGGTGGTACCTTTTCGATTCCCGGATCGCGCAACAACCAAAAAGGTAGAAAATGTGTATTTTCAAAATTCTAACAAAAACAACGTTGACCAGGATGGAATATGTGTCCGGTTGGTGATAGACGTGCCACTATCATATTGTATGATTTAGTGTCTTTGGTTAGTTGCAGGTGGCCTGGTTGTAACTCTACATAACTATTCGGGTATAAAGACCTAAAGACATTTTTTTGTCAGTTCTTCTGTCAGCAAATTAATCGCCTGTTTACTCAAGCACATTCTTGAGACTTGGCGGCTTCATGGAAACACACTTTTCACTAATTTCTTCATAAATATTTAACTTGTGCACTTTGACAAAACAAAATTCCACATAGACACAAAACACACACACACACCCACACTTTTAGACACAAAATTCAAAAATTACAAAAAATGTGACTATTTTTTTCACGATGGTTCTATAAAACTGTTAATATTATAAATTGATAAATCCTATTAATTTTATAAATGCGAAAGTTTGTAAATTTGTTTGTTTGTTACGCCTTCACGCTAAAACTGCTGAACCGATTTTCATGAAATTTGGTACACACATAGAAGGTAACTTGGATTAATACATAGGACAGTTTTCATCCCGAAAAAATCTTCCTGTGGCATCATTAACCACATGGGCAACGCCGCGGGCAGCAGCTAATGCTAATGCTAAATAATTATAAAACAAAATTCAGGTTACAAATTCGAATTTTAAAAATGTGTTATAACTCACGACAGCTTCCATTGTATAGGACCCGTATCTCTCCCTCTTTGATGCCAGCTTGACATGCATGCATCCGCATCTTGCATTCACTGCCATAGGTGTTGTGGTCGGATGCACACACTGGCGCCACCGTCGCGTCGCACAATGGACACGAACACTGTGCTGAACCCCCTCGAGTCACACACGCACCATCCCAAGGACAAACTGCCCGGGCGCAAGGGTTTTCCGCACCTAAACCAGAAAGGACTTTAAATACCTTACAAGGTTTCATTTAACTTGACCAGTTATTTGTTAGTGTAGGATAATCTGATGATGGACAACACTGGTCGAGGGTTTAGCGTACACGCTTAAATTCTCCGGTCATTCGCGAAGCTCGGGTTCGACTCCCGAGGGAAGCTGGAATTTGTGGCATTAACATTACCTATACACATTATTAAAATTTATACTCGCACTCATTATAGTATTTCTATATATTAGTATCGTTGACATAACACAAGCAACTAATTTGCTTATTTTGAGACTAGATTAATTTGTGTAATTCGTCCAGGGATTTTTTATTGTTATTAAATCTTGCAACTCGATTTTACAGCAATCCACAACCGGTTGAGCTAATTTTGACAATAGCAAAAAAAAATCTTTACGTCCATATCCCCGACTAGGTAGGCAGAAATAAAACCACCCAGGTCTAGCCGAAGTACCGCAATATCATAAGTAGTAAGCCTATCGCCAACCGGGCACATGTACAATCCCGGACAACATATTTTTCATTAGAAATTTAAAAAAAAATTTTTGCTGTCCGATCCAGAGTTTGAACCTAAACCTCATGCCGCTATACCAAATAAAGAGAGTCAGCAGCATTTGGATATCTCATCAAGATTTAGTTAATGCAACCCTAGTATTATAGCATCATATTTTATAAAGTAATATCTGTGTCAATCATGTCAATAGAGTAACTAGTAACTACAATGGTTGTGAAAAAAATTGTCATCACAATAAGGCAATTACAGACTAAATGAAAAATTGAGTTTCAACGAAGCGCAAAAATGCTCAAGCTCTTTCAGATTTTATTAATTAAATATCGACGTTGTCTACTACAATGTTGAAGTAGCTCTCGAACACACGCCGCTGCCCGATGAAGAAGCTGATGTATTTTCAACTATAAAGGTCTCAGCACACATATCAAGTCGGAAAGGGATCGCAACCGTATCGCCTCAAGCCGTTCATTATTGTTTGTATGAAACTCCATACTGTAACGCACACTCAAATCGTAACGTAATCGCTCCGCCTCGAAACAGGCTCGCAGTCGGCGAGCCGTAAGCGCGGTGTCGTTTAGCCGTAGCCAATTTGATGTACAGGAGCTGCTGATACTATTTGGTTACGTGCATACGTTAAGTTGACGCCTAATTGACGTCGAGGCGAAAGGCGATACGGTGACGATTCCTTTCCGAGTGTGTTGAGACCTTAAAGGTACAAGTTGGTGTATTTAATTCTCTTTCATAAAGTGCTCAAGTATTTATACGCTAGAGAGACTGATCCTAATATGTCGTCTGTACTACTTACAAAGTCGATCAATCTTGAACGAAGCGCCAACTATTCGCTTTGTACGGTAATTGAAAGTAGTATTCTACAACTATCTAAGGTTTTAATAATTGGAAGACAAATAAAAAAAAAACGTTTGCACTGGTTTGAGTTTTCTAAGGATGTGTAAATTTTGTAAAGTTAAAAATTAGTCGTGAAATTTATGTTGTAATCAGTATCGTACAGTAGCTATATTCGTCTAGCTTCGGATATCCAAATGTATTTTAAAGATATCTATATAGTGTTGTTATTACACATTACACACAATTAATCATTTCAAAAATATTATGTGTAAAAAGATTTAAAAGTGTAAAACCGAAGCGCATAATTTAAATAGTAGTACTATATAAGCCTGTTTGCAAAATAAATAGTACTCGTCGTGCGGAGCAAACATTCTGTAGCATGAAACCGATTACAGCGTAAATTCCGCAACTCATTTTACGCGACTTAAGCTGAGCGCACAATGTTTTTTTTTTATGATATTGGAAGGCAAACAAGCAGACGGATTTTCTGATGGTAAGAAATTCACGCCGCCTAGATACACCAAAGGTGGTAATGGTGCGTTGCCAACCTGACCTCGACTTTGAGCAAACGTAAGTTTACCGGCTACCTTACCCTACAAACTGTAACACGTCATGACGCTAGGGCGGCAGGAATAGGTAAGGCGGTGGTACCAATTCAAGAGTCGCTGCAAAACTCTACCACCTAGTTAGTTTCTGACAAACGATAGACTGTTTTATCATTGATGTGCGTGCCGGCGTAAATACAAAACGGAAGCTGGAAATCATTAGTCAGACTTGTCGGTGCAGTTTTAGTGCATTACATAGTTTTGTCTATGAAACGTTATGGTCAAACTTTGCGCGCCTCTATATGTTTTGTAACAGAATGCGCTTGCCCTTATAGCCCACAAAATTACACTTGGTTATCTTCACCCTATTATTTACTAGCTGCTCCGGCGAACTTCGTTACACGCGTTCAGTTTGTGTGACAAAATTCAAAAACATTTTCTTACTTTCCTTGCAGACGAATGGGATATAAACTGTCCCGTGTCCGTCTCCTGGTTTTGAGCTACCTCCCCGTAAGTTTTTAGCTAAATCCATTCAGGTCACAAAAAGTCATGTTCAGATTATAGTTAGTGTAACTAACACGATTTTCTTTTTATAACATTTACTAAGATATATGTACTTTATACATGTCAAATAATTCTGTTTTTTTACGTCTAAGCAAGTCACCTTGTTTCCAGATATTTCTTATATTGATATGAAGTGTTCAAATTTAACTAAATACTTGATTGTAATTTGTATTCCTCTATTAGACATCCTGAAATATTGATAAAAAAATACTTAAGAGCTATGCAAAATATACATACCACAAGCTCCCATATAAGCTATCCGTGTATCCCGATTGTCCAAACACGCGGTTCGGTCTAGTAGGCACGGATTATCGTATGTATGGCCGTCGGTCCCGCAAACCGGACGAACTATTTCTTCGCATTCCGGCCCACAACCACATACAGCGACACCACGAGCATCTAAAGAACAATGTTCACGGATGCCGCACTTCACAGTTTCACAGGGGTGTTGAGCTACAACAAAAAATATCATTAAATATAATTGAAATTTATTTATTAACATGAGTTTTTTTACAATAGTGAAAGTCAAACAAGCTGATGGATTTCTTGATGGTAAGAACCGCATTGAGACACCAAATGTGGCAACGGTGTGCCTCATGTTGGCAAGATGTTAGGCCTCGAGCAAAAGTTACTATATCGGCTACCTTACTCTCCGACCCGGAACAAGTCAAATGAAAGTGCTGACGTTATGATGGCAGGAATAGATCAGCCCAGGCAAGCAAATCAGTCAGGCAAATCCGGACGAGTCGCTTTGACTCTATCATCTAGTTAGATGTTACAGTGTTAGTGACGGTAAGCCTATGCTCGCCTTTTACGAGCTGCCTGGCAGGAAGACCAACGCGGACCAACACGAGAAATGAGCCGGAACTAACATGGGAAGTGTTAAATTATTTCGTTATATTAAAATATTCTGTCTCATTGCGGTGTGTATATTTCTTACTACTAGTTGTGAACCCGTGACATTATAAACGTAAAGTTGATTTTCATACAAGCTTTCATTCTATGGGGGATTTTAGAGGATTGATTTAAAGAAAATATCGCAAGCATTTCGGTGTTATATAAAAGAGCCACAGATGGACAAATAGATAAACAGACATACTTTCTCAATTATACTAATTAGTTTATGTATTGAACTAAACAAATAAGTAATGTGCGAACAGTAATTGAGTAGGAAATAACACGTGAAAAATATTTCAATAATGTAACTTTTTACTGCGGTTTGTCTTGCGTTTTGATTTTTTAGTTCTTAGAAACTTTTTAATGTAATTATGATGAATACTTCTTCTTTTATTTTAAGTGCTTTTCTGCGTAATAAACATATTTTTTTTGGGTGAACCTATTCATCACTCTCTATCGTCCTATCTATCTCTACATATAAAAAATACACAATAACGTTGCCCCTTGCAACGAGTAAGAATGGCAACCAAACACTCTTTCGCGCTTATAATGTTAGTATGGATTTTTAATGTAGTCCTGTTATTCAGTATATTTTAACTGATGAGCACTTGGTAAAATGTACATCAAATAGCTGTCAAATGACTTGTTTTTTATTTGCTATCTTTATTGTATTTTTGTTGGTCACAGGATACAACAAAAGCAAAACATGTCATTTGACAGCTACTTTATGTACACTTTACCCACTGATTATTACTAAAAATTTACAGAATCAGGCCCCTCTTTCGTTACTTATGTCGAAACTTTCAAAATGACGATCGACTGAGACAAAAATGTCACAAAAAATGTATAATCTCATGAATATTTAAGCTACTTAGGGTCACTTGCACGTTCTTGGGTTAAATATTTCACACTGAGTTACCGTCTAACTCGAGTTAACTCACCTTATATGACAGTTTAACTCAATATTACATGTAACCCGGGAATGTGCGAGAGGCCCTTAAAATAATATGCATATAAATGGGTAATCGATAATACACGTTGTTGCGTTTTCTACAAGTTGTTCCGGATAATTTTAATGAGATAATTATTCGTCTAACTAAATTATGCACTAAGTTTGTCATTCTGTTGAGCTCAACTTTCAACGTGGTGAAAACTTTAGCGTTTAATTAACGAGATCATGATATCTGAATAAAAGGGATGGTGACTGACGCTAAAAAATAATGTAAATTTAAAGCCACTAAATGTATTTCGCTAAATATATTACACGTAAATTAGTTACAATGTCAGCAGTCCAAATGTTAAAATAAGACTTTTGGAAATTCTATCTATAAAGATCATCTCTGTGGTCTAGTAGTCCAGCGCTGGACTTGACTTCTTGAGGTCCCCGATTCGATCTCCGGGTAGGGCAACCAAAAATACAAAAAAAATGTGTATTTTCAGTTTTTTTTTAAATTTTCCGGGATTGGATATGTGCCCGTTTGGCGACAGGTTTGCCGCCTATTACATTGTGGGACTTAGTGTCTTCGGCTAGTCGTGGGTGCCCTTGTTGTACCTCTGACTAGGTTTTTGGGGATATGGGCGTGAAGATACTAAAATATAGAATTATATCTCAACTTATCGTAGGTGTAGCCGTGGGAAACAGCTAGTAAATGTGTAAAATTTAATCTCAATTTCCTTGTCCGTAGCATCATGCGTGAACAAATGGATCATTTTCGTTAATTATTTTTTTACGTCAATTATTGTTAGATAAAGTTTCTTAGTTTAAACACCTCTATGATCTAATGATCCGGTGTTGGCCGTGACTTAACGAGGTTTCGGGTTCGATTTCTGGGTCGGACAAAAGCGTTTAATCAATTTTCTAATAAAAACAATGTTTTTCGGGAAGGATAACATGGTTGGCGATAGCTTTGTCACCTATCATATTGTGGCAGTTTGTATCTTCATCTAGTCGTGTGTGCTCTCGTTATAGCTCTGCCTAACAATTCAAGGATACGATCCTGAAGGCACTTTTTAGATTTCATGTAATTTTAAGGTAAATAAAATTATCACTACATAGCATAAAACAAAGTCGCTTCCTCTGTCCCTACTTCTCTGTATGCTTAAATCTTTAAAACTACGCAACGGATTTTGATGCAGTTTTTTAAATAGATAAAATGATTGAAGAGGAAGGTTTATATGTATATTTCATAACCACGTAAATCTCGGTCGGGCTGCTAGTAATAAAATAAAAAGAAATACTTAACAACAGTGTAAATTTTCTATGCTCCATGCTAACCAGTAAATGTCAGACTAACATTTCAATTCACTTATCATAATTTAGTCAGCACAAGGTCTATCGGGTCAGCTAGTATTAAATATTAATATTTCCTTGCTCAGTTAAAATTTAAACACAAAAACATTTAATTTACTTAAGTAATCATAATAGATGATGTTGTGTCGAGTTTATCATTCAAATGCAATAACATAAAGTAAGGCTGAAACACACTTCCATTAAACAAAGTGAAAATGTTCAGTTTTAACTAAGTGATAAAGCCACGATAATAACCCATTCCTTTATAAGCATACTTTTTGGAATTAAGTTATAGTTGTTGTCATTTCTGAGCATTATTAAGAGTATTAAACTAAGTCTTAATAATATTTGCTAAAAGAACTTTAGTAATAAAGAATAATATGAAGTTTTGAAATTTTATTTCATGTAAAATTAAATGTATTTTATATCAGTACTCGCCTATATCTGGGTAGACTTACTCTATTATTTTAATAATGCCTAAATAACACTTTCTATTGAAAATATAGTAGTTATAACTTTTCATAACTTTTACTATTTTGTTACTGTCTGTTACAAAAAAAAATTTAATAGAAAGAATGTAAAGAAGTTTCAAAATTTAATTTCACGTGAAAAAATTAATTTAATATTAGTACTCCCCATTGTCTCTTTCTGGTTAAAGTGTGATGTATCCGACTTAGATACTAAAGCGATAATAAGCTAACTTTTTAAAATAATTTGCGTAGTAGTATTTTCTATTTCTCGTAACATTTTCTACGTGTTGTAATTATTTCTTACAAAACTTCGTAGGTAAATCCATTACAGTAGATAACTGTGCTTGCCGTTGTCATGTGTACCAGGTTCGACTCCCGACGTGGGCAGGCATTTGTGTGATAAACATATAGATATCTGCGTTTCCGGGTCTCCAGATCCAGATATTTATTAAATTTATTCAAGTATCTATTCAAGTATTTGTACTTACTAGTGGGCGCCCATTGGTCGCGATTCGACCATAATACATTTTAATATACTCTTGATAAGAATGCCATCTTCAGTTCTCAACTACTTTGTTTGCAAACTTTTTAGTGTGCCCTTTGTGATCTTTTATAGTTATCATCAATATATTTGTTTATGTTTGCCAAATTCATGGTAGTGTGGGTAATGTTTTATTTATTGATTTAATGTACTTTATAAGCAATATTATTGAAAAATATTAGCGTTCTGCACTTCTCCTATACATAAACTAAAAATGTGCCAAATTTTATGCTCCAAAGTTTAGGCATCATGTATTAATAAAATTATAGATTAGAATCGTTGAATAAAATCTTTTTATTTATTATATTATATTATTATTCGAAAGGTAACGCAGCCGGTAGACGTTCTCAACGGTAAGTGGTAAGGTGATAGCATCCAACTTTTATCAGCATCCTTTTTTAAATCGAAAATCGTTACAACTGTTTTTTTTTTTTTGTATAATAATACTTTCTTTTTTAAAATTTTGTATTAAACATTATTATTACGAAATGTCATAAAAAAATCAATGCAGTTGATATCAGTGCTCGTCATTATCAAGTACTGGTTCGGTGGGTAATTTTATGTGAAGGCGACGTATTTTTTTTAACATCAAGAATTATACTAACATCAATAATTATATTATATGGTTTTCTGCCTTTTTGTATAATAAAAAACATACCTGTAACATCTCGTAACATGTTATAACATTAAAAGTCAATCAATCACATTGATTTCCCAATGGTAGGCGATACACGTCGCCTGCGGACCTCGAGAATGTTAATGGTATGGAATAGAGAAATAAGCTGCAATTTTGACTTGCAAAAACAAGTGTGTTGTGATTAATTGGTTGAGGTTGACTCTGAAACTGGAACATGTAAATGAGGGAACTGTCAATATCGCAGTACAAATAACTTTCCTGCATTGTTTGGTTGACTAAGTTATTAAGATAGCAACCTATGTTTAAACGTGTCTATAGCTATATAAATTTTAATATCAATTTCATCAAAATTAGTCCAGTTGTTTAGCGAAAGCATACCAAACAAACACAAACAAAAACAAAACAAAACAAACAAAGATTAACAGACAGTTTAATAATTTAAAAATGGATTTATATAGGATTGTGTTGATGTTACACGAAAAATAATACTCTACCACTTTTGAAATCTCAGTACGTTGTGTAATCTAAAACTATCAACTATTTAGTTCTTTGCTTATACCAGTTTTAGGTTGTGACTTTTTTTTTCGACCGTCTCAATGGTCGAGTCGTACACGCCTAATTACACCGACCAATCACGAGGCTCGGGTTCGATTCCCGACGGGAGCAGTCATATTTTGTGAGATAAACATTTAGATGTCTGCATTTCCGGGTCTGGGTATTTTTTAAATTTATTTTGTTATTTATTTAAGTATTTCTATGTACTAGAAAAGTAGACCAACACCCATAATAAATAAATATCTCTGAACAATTTGTGTAAATTGTTCAGAGATATTTACTTTTTTTGGTATTAAACAACGAACAAGCACTGGGTTCTTCTGATGGTAATATAATCGTATCCTAAAGACAGTATAAATGTTATAGATGCGTTGCTATCAAGTGAAAAGGTTTTAAACCTAATGTGCTAGTTTAGCGGCTTTCCTACCTTCCAGACCGGAACATGACATTACATTTAAATATTCCCGGACCTGTTATATAAATTAAATCTAACCCCAAAGTAAGCAAAATTGTATGTTAGTGTTATGGAACTTAGTCAATGATAATAACACATAGAAATACTGAAATAGATACCAGAATAAATTTAATTAACACCCAGACCCAGAAATGTGGCCACTTAAATGTTCATCACACAAATGCCTGTCCCCGTTGGAAATCGAACTCGAGCCTCGCTGTTGGTGGATTTAGTTAGGCGTATTCACTAGCCACTTAACCAACGAGGCGGTCAAAAAAATTATGGCCACAGGATTATTAGGGCAGTATATGAGGCTGTATATCACTACCCGGGAAAGATGCTGCGAAGCACTACCAGTTATCCAATTAGTAATATTATTAATATGTCCTACGCTCGCCTTTTTACGACCTGCCTGCCAGAGACAGGTAGTGTATTTTATATAGAGAGCTCTGACCAAAACAGGATAAGACCCGTAAGACGCCAGTTGTATTAAATTCTCACTTTTCCAGTGACTGCGGATAAAACCAATGAGACAGTAGCGGCAGTGTTAAATGGTAAGTTTTAATTATTCCTTTTGCGAGTACGCCGGCGTCGTGGTCACTTCTCAATTCTTTCTTTTAAGCAAAATGTCGGTGCGGCTTTTTACTGACGCTTCGCATTCAAGAATGAGATTTAATTTCAGATTACACAACGTATTGAGATTTCAAAAGTGGTAGAGTATTATTTTTCGTATAACATTAACACATTGTGTTATATAAACAAAATATATCTATGTCCTATTTTTTGTATGATATTGGAAGGCAAACAAGCAGACAGATTTTCTGATGGTAAGAAATTCTCGCCTCTTAGAGACACCAAAGGTGGTGATGGTGCGTTGCCAACCTGACTCCGGGATGTTAAGTCTCGAGCAAAAGTAAGTTTACAGGCCACTTTACCCCCCAAACCAGAACACGTCATGACGTTATGGCGGCAGGAATAGGTAAGGCGGTGGTACCAATCCAGGTGAGTCGCTGCGAAACTCTACCACCTAGTCAGATGTCACGGTGTTAGTGAGTAGGCCTATGCTCGCCTTTTACGAGCTACCTGGCAGGAAGGCAGACGGTCTATTCCTTTCTAAAATTATAAATCTGTCTATTTGTCTTTCTGTTTGTTTGGTACGCTTTCGCTTAATAACTGAACTAATTTAGATAAAATTGGTACGTATGTAGCTATAGACACAAGTTCAAAAATATAGTGCTGTTTTATAAAGGATTTAAGTTTATACGAAAATCGTAACTTTTATTCATTAACGAAGTTGTGGATAAATAGCTAATGTAAAATAAATTTCTAAAAAGTAGTGTTTTGTATTGAGTTTTCAGTAATAAAATAATATTGTGGCAATTGTACTCAGCACTGACTACATATTTTATGTATATGCTATCTTTTTCCAATGAAATAAAAACAAAAGAGATGAAATATTTCGGTCATGTCAAATTAGTCCGTACTTGTGACGTTTTTAGTTGAAGTTTTCCGAGGTATAAATACACATCTCTATAAGTGTTGCGTACAAACTAGTCTTACAGTCTACAAACAAACTAGTCTGCATTAATAGCGTTATATATATTTCTTTTACATTTGTTGAAAGAAGATAGTGATAACTAAAAATTAGCGTAGTTAGTGCATTGCTAAAATACTACCAACCAACACCAAATATTCTAGCAAATTTTCTAACAACCTGTGTTTCTAACAACGCTTAAAATATATTTATTCGAAATTCGGTTTTAAAAAAGAAACATTTTTAAAATTGGTCCAGTCACTCTCGAGTTAAGTATTTTCATGCCCATACCCTTATAGAGGTAAGCAGAGGTACAACCAGAGTGCCTTCGACTTGCCGAAGACACTAGGCCCTTCAATCTGATAGGTGGAAGACAAAGCGTTAACGGGCACGTTTTCAATCCTGGGCAACGTATTTAATTAGAAAGTTGAAAAAACTTATTTTCTTTTTATCGGCCAACACAGAAATTGAACCAGGAACCTCACGTAACCAACCGGACCGCTAGACTAGAGAGGTAGCTAAAAGGCGAGTTTGGAATACTTTCTAAAGAAACAAAAAGATAAATAAAAGAAAATTAATTAGGCATAGATATTAAATGACGTATAGAAGCATTTTTATACAAACCTTTGTGGTTTATAAATGCTATTCTAACTTAATGTTGTATTATGTGTTTAGTCAGTAAAAAAATTAAAAAAATATATAACAAAAACGGCCTTCTGTATGTGAAGAAACAATATTTCTATTTTTTTTAACTTTAAAATATTGATTTTTTTCTCACCTGATGTACAAACTCCTCTATAAGCAATAGACAACTGCTGTCTGGTTCGACAGGACTCCCGACGTAGAGCACATTCGCTGTCATAGTCTTTGTAATCTGATCCGCAGACAGTCGATGTCGGACGTACAACCAAGTCACAAGGTGGACCACATCGACAGACTGGTGCACGTACTTCATTCAGTTGACATACTCCTCCATCAGCACACTCATGCTCTATACATGGATCTGTTTTAAACATAATCACAGAGTTAAAATTAAAAAAAAAAACAACAGCAAGCTTGTAACTTATATCGATTACTTCAGATTTTAAACAAATAATTAGTTCATTCCCTTTGTAGCTGCAGACACAGATAGACAGGTGTTAAAAATGTAGTAGATTCTTACATATCTTCACGCCAAGTCCCTTACTGGGTCGGCAGAGAGTATCGAGTGTAGTACATTAGTAGTATATGTAGTATAAAGTATGTAGTACACGTAGTAGTATATTATTAGGTCAGTAAAATAACAGAAGTCTTAGTTCCCATATAATTCTCAGCCGAAGCGACGCGAGAATGACTTCACTGTGATCTATCTATTTATGGCCAAAATCAGAAAGTAGTAACTTCGTTTACCCTATTGGCACGAAATTTGCCACTTTAACCCTGGAGGTCAGAAAAACATTTTTCGTCCTATTGTCTACGTAATGACATCTAGCCAACAAGAATAATTTTATAATATTGTTTTATGGGTGATTAAAAGGCCAATCAGACAGCCTTCCTGCCAGCAGGAAATTAATGAGATCTATGTTAATATGTTAGTCATGTCTAAGTCTAAGGGTAAGTTGAGCAATGTTATGAGTATTCAAAACCACAATGGTGAGTATTGCAGTAGCAGATTCTGGCTTCTTGTTATGTTCTAGGTAGTAAATTTATGTGACTAGGCTTTCTATTAGCACAGTTCGTATTCCGATTCGAAGAATAAACAGCTGATTAATTACTTTGTTTGATTTTTGTATCATATACGCTAATAAAAAATCCAAAACAGATAAACAATTAGAATGTTTTATAGGATTCATGTATTATGTAAATCCTATTAATATTATAAATGCGAAAGTTTGTAAGTATGGATGTATGGATGTTTGTTACTTTTTCACGCTCGAATGGCTGAACGGATTTGTCTGAAATTTGAAAGACAGATAGATTGTGACCTGGATTAACATATAGGCTATTTTAAATCCCGATCGCACACCGAGTTTCTGTGAAAACGCCGGCGAAGCCGCAGGTAGCAGCTAGTAAAAGCAATAAAACAACAAAAAACAACCACAAATAATTTATTAAGTACCATGTCTTGATTTAATATTTTTAGTTTTTAATGATAGCAAATGATTCTAGTCGTTTTCAAGTTATACCTAATGATATATTGGACCACGATAAAATTAAAATGAGACCTTGAAAGGAGATTTTGTGTCATGACATATCTTTTTAAATAAGAGCCGTTACTGGCTATTGGCCCAGTAATCGAGTAACAAACTTAAAAAAATAATAACTAATATACAGTCAAATTAAGTTCATCTTTTTTTAGAGTCAATTTATAACAACAATTACATTTAAAGTAAATTATAAAATATGATTGCCATATTATTAAATTAACATTCTTAACAACACCACAAAATGAAAAGTTATAATACTACAAATACAGATACTACGATGTAGCACAGTAGAAGTTTAAAGCTCTACGAACGCGCTACGAATCTACGTCATATATTAAACTTACAACAAATATTTAAGACTTACTGAACAAGTTTGACCGAAATTGCAAGTTACTGGTAGTTTTTGTTTTAGTTATAATTATGACAAATCACTGCCGATTTGAAGCTGGAATTCGAAGTCTTCTCTTCTTCTCTTGTGTAAATTTATCTATACATGACCCACTTCTTTTCACTTGAGCTACCAGGTAAAGAAGCAGATGGGCTATTCTATACTTAGGACCCGTATAAACACCATAAAAGTATTAAGAATTATTTCACTTCTATGTATTATTATTGTTGAATTACACGAATTATACAAACAGAAAATTTATTCACATCAAAGAGTAAGAGTAAAAATATCTTTATTCATTTATTTAGAACTAGCTTTCACTCGCGGCTTCGTCCGCATACAAAGTAACACTTTTTTTATTACTTGTAGACTATGTCTTATTCAGGTGTGTAAACTATATTCCTGTAAAGTTTAATTTAATTTCGTATACTAGTTTTTGCCTGAAAAAGTAACAAACATCTATCCAGTCCTACAAACATTCGCGTTTGTTTATTTATTAAAATTTATAATGCTCACGATATAAGAGGTAACGATAGCTTTTTTAATGTATTTAAAATTAGCTGTTGCCCGCCGACTTGCTCGTGTCGTTAATGGTCCCACACGACTATTTTTTTCGGGAAAAAAACTATCCTATGTGCTAATCCAAATTACTCTCTATGTGTGTGCCATTTGCATAAAAATCGGTTTATCTGTTTTTGCATGGATTATAATAAACGAACATACAAACCAAAGAAAATATAATCACTACGTTTTAATACAAACTTTTGCATTTATAATATTAATAGGATAGGATTTATCCTGGTTACTGAGTAAGAGCAAAAACAACTTTAGACTTACCGCATTTTCCATGATATTTGATAGTGATGTTCAGTTGGTTGTCACAAGCATGTTTTTCCAAGTGACATGCTGATCGGTACTCCCGGCCGTCACTTCCACAAACAGGTTTGCGCCTTTGACAATTTCGGGGACAGTGACACTCAGGCTGACCGAAGGTAACTACGCAACGTGCTCCCGTCGGACAGCTCACGCCACTGCAAGGGTCTCCAGCTTCTGTTAAAATTTTTTTTTAATTTGAAGGTAAAAGACAAACGAATTTTTATTCATTTATATGTTTGAGGCTTATTGTGTTTAAAAGTTGACTTATAGTTAAGTAGGTACTTCATCATACTAAATTAAATTTATTGAACACTCGCTGTTCCGGCGAACTTCGTTCCACCCGTTCAATATGGGAAAAATTAAAATGTTGTTTTTCTGGTCTTGTCGCAGTGAAACAGGATAAAAATGTTTTTTGTCTGTGTCCTAGTTTTAAACTATCTCTCCGTCAATTCAGTTTATCCGTTCTTGAGTTATAAATAGTGTTTGTTTGCTTTGAATAATCCAAATATATTGCCTCGGTTACTATTATAATTTTTTAAATCCAGACACAATAAGTTATTGACTTTTTCGAGTTACAAAAAAATACTTATTTGACATTGAGGACGAAAGTTACTAAAATATTTATAACGAAATAACTCAAGGCCAAATATTTTACGGCTATGATATACATTGATAGCTATGGTGTCGTGAATACAAAATGATTTTGGGCGTCCTGAATGTGGAATAATCTGGATTGAGCCAATAATGGGGATAATGAGGAAATCATCTAATTTAAATTAACTATGTGGGTGTGAGTGAGATCACTCGTTAACGTAAACCAGAGCCCTTACCATGAGTTTACGACTTGTCAAGTTTGCTATACTCGCTACCGTCTCTGTAAACTATTTGTATGAAAATTTTGAACAGCGCCTTTGGTAACTACAAGAAACATATTTTCAGATGAAAAATGTCATAGATTTTGACACGTAATTTATCGAAAGGAATCTATGACAACGCATGGTAAAGACTTAGATCCCTTACCATGAGTTTACGGCTAGTCAAGTTTATTATACTCGCTACCGTCTCCGTAAATTATTAGTATGAAAACTTTGAACAGCGCCTCTATTGGTAACTAAGAGAAACATATTTTGAGATAAAAGAGTCATAGATTTCGATACGTACTTACCTAATTTATCAAACGTTATCTATACCTACTCCCTTACTATGTATTAACGGGTATTATGTTAACGCCTTGTCAAGTTTACTAGACACGTTACCGTCTCTGTAAATTATTAGTTTGAAAACTTTGAACAACGCCTCTATTGGTAACAGAGAAACACATTTTTAGACCAGAAGTAACATAGATCTCGACACGTAATTTACCAAAAGAAATCTATAACAACGCATGGCAAAGGCTTTGGTGTAACAATCTGTGTCTAAAAATGTGCACTTAATAATTAAATTTTAACAATTGCTAACAAAATGTAGATGTAAGACATCGTCTTACATGTTTTTTTATTAATATAAAGAAATAAACGTGCCTAATCAAGGCCATATCTATATATCTATGTAGTTATGTATGTATGTATGTATTATTATGGGAGTCTGTTTTTACATCATTAGCTGTAATAATCCAAGTGTCTAAAATGTGCACCTTCGTTTAAAAAAATGACATAAAATGTAGTGATGTGTCAAATGGTTAATTTTAATTATAAAAAGTTGAAGGTGCCTAATCAAGGCAATATCTATGTATGTTTATACGTATGTATGTATTATTATGGGAATCGGTTTCTACATTATCAGCTGTTATATTCAAAGTATCTAAAATATGCACGTAAGTGTATTTTTTCCGTATATAATGTAGTGATATGTTAAATGCTTATTTTTAAATATAAAGAATAAACGTGCCTTATCAAGGCAATATTTATGTATGTATTAAAGCACTTTAATTCTGGATTCTATTATTTAATCACTCATTTGTTGAGTTTTTTCTTACATAGAAATGTATTAATGTCATAAATATTCTAACGCCGCACTCATAAACATCAATTAACATTTAATCTATTAATATAACACCCTTTTTGCATTAAAAAGGTCGACTTCACGTTTGATCAAAAGCAATAGTCTCTGAGTACAGCCGTAAGTGTTTATAAATGATCTAAATAGATGGTTGTGACATACATCGTGTGAATACGAGAAATAAAAAAAGTTGCCGGCAGAAATGAAAACTTGCATATTAACGTTGTGCATTTTTGATATTTTGGAATGGTTAGGGAATAATTTGGCACGAATTGCTTTATCTTAATGAAAGTACTATCATTTATAATATGGTAGAATACAATATTCATGTATTGCGCTATCGTACACAAAAATGACAACACGAACATTCGCGCAAGCGCCCTACGCCATGTTACGAATTTTCCTTTTACGAAATTTCAGATCACATGTCCTGAAGCGAGTTTATAAGTTTTTACCCATTCCAAAAAAAGTGCGCAACGACGCTAAAGAAGTTTTCGCTTAAAAAACAATCTTGCTTGTGTATGTGTCTCGTCTCATCAGAATAATCCATTATATATACACGTTTTTTGGAAATTACACTTGTACTTATCCACTGTGTACTTTATTTAACACTTTCTAGCCAACCGGTTTCACTTTTTACATCATCAGGGCTTTGAAACTAAAGAGCACTGATGATGCTGTAAAAAGTGAAACCGGTTGGCTAGAAAGTGTTAAATAAAGTACACAGTGGATAAGTACAAGTGTTATCTTCGAAAAACGTGTATATACAATGGAATTCCACCAAGTGCCGACGTTAGCAAGTATCGATTCTAATAATCCATTCTTTCATAAGCCAATGTATATGCTTTTACAATAAACATTTCGATTATATGAAAGATGGAAGGATGGAAGGCATTAAACAAATTACAAAAATATATCAAAGTGAAATTGTATATAAAAAGTTACTATACCGTTGCTGAATATCTACCAGAGATGCTTGGGGCTAATTGCACCTCATACCGATCTCTGATTAATAATGATGTGTGAAGTATTACTTTATTTGTATAGAATAAGAAAAAAAACGACAAGCCCGCTGATCTTCTTGTCGGATCTTTTCAGTGTGTGGCCGCATTCCGACCGGATCGGTAGTTTTTAGTATTATATAGACTCTTCACAAATGCCTCGTTTAAGGTGTATGTGAATAAAAACATTTTCTATTCTATTCTAATATGTATAAATAAAAAAACCTTAATTACACATTCGACGAAGTTTGATAATTAATTTATAATTACTTGAGTGCTACAAAAACAAAGCTAAATGAAATGAAATGAAAATACACACAATGAATTTAAATCACAAAAATCCCTAATTTTTTGTTAATTTTAAATTAAAATTTGTAATTTAACAAAGTAACCAATTATAACATTATCTCATATTCGCTTATTCACAGTAGTTTTATGTTTCTCCATCATAAAATAACAGTATGTTATCTACAGCTCGACAGATTAAAAGTTTATCTGTTTAGCACAACATTTAAATAAAAAAATAAATTTTTGCTATGTTTTGAACTCATCTAAATCACATGACACTAGTTACCTTAAATCTGAATGCCTTTAGACTTACTTTCAAATTAAACGGGTTATACCTTTTCACCATGCTATTTAACAGTCTTTGTTATTTGTTTGTCAAGTGTCTTGTGTCACTTAAGCCAAACTTCATACAAAACTCGGGTTTGTTATATATCTATGGAAGAGCCGCCTCTTATTATGTAGCATTTATATACTCTTTGCTGTTTATTAAATAAAGAAACATGTGAAATGATTGCAGCTTCGTAAATCTTTTGTAACACAAATTGTGATAATAAAAAATATTGCGAAACAGAGATATTTGTGCAAATGAAACAGTTCTCAAACTTACCACATTCACCCTCATGTTTCACTCGTAAATTGAGCCTTCGTTCACAGGCTTCTTTCCGTAAATAACAATGATTGCGGTAGGTTCTTCCCGCGGTAGAGCACACTGGTGCAGCTGAGGACGGACAGGAGGTAGGGCAGGCGCAGTGGGCCCGCCCATCGCCGAGAGACACGCATTCAGCACCCCACCGACAAAATGTCTTCTCACACGCTTCTGAAACAATTTATTGTATTATTCAAACATTTTTGTAAATGCTATTACGAAATATGGAAATTGAACAACTCGTTGGTCGATTGGGTAGCGTTCACGCCTGGTTTAGCGTTCACATTGAACAACCGCGAGGCTCAGGTTCGATTGTCAACAGGCAGGCATTTGTGTGATGAACATTTAGATCTTTGTATTTCCGAGTCTGGGTGTTTATTAAATTTACTCTGATATTATATATTTAAGTATTTTTCGAGTATTAGAATTGTTGACTAACATCCATAAAACAAGCATATAATTTGTTTACTTTTTGGTTACATTTGATTTGTGGAACATTTACTTATTTATGTTATATTTAAATGTCGATTACAAATATTTAACATGGCAATACCGTGGTGCCTTGAGGTTGCTGTCACAGTTCATATCATAATCGTAGTCGTTTATGGTCAAGTTTATTTAGTTTACGTAGTCCTACCATACATAAAACTCATCTTTAAAACATTACATATTTTTTCTATTTTGTCATTACATATATAGGTACTATAGATTTTTATTATGTAAGAGGAGCCAAACAAAAGTAATTACCGCCTGCGGACTAAGGTATCACTGATGCCTTGCCGCGTGTGCGAGTGCGTTCTTTTCTTGAAGGTTCCTAAGTCCTATTCGTTTTGGAATACCGCCCTCGGTAACTGATTCCACAAAGGTGTTGTGCAAGGTAAGAAATTGTTTCAGAAATGTACAGTTTTAGATCGCCAGGCATCAAGATAAATGGGCATGATGCTTTAAACTCTGACGCTGATATGTTTTTCGATTAACGGGTTAGTAAAAGTGTGTATCCTTAATAATCTACTAAAGAAAAATTTACCAAGATTGAATAAGTGCCCAGCTAGATTTGCCATCTACTATATTCTGGAAATGAAAAGTGCCTTCAGCTAATCGTAGGTGTAATGGTTGTACGTCTGCCTACCTTCTCGGGAATATGAGTGTGAAAAAACTAACTTACTTGCGAAAAATTCAAAGCATTCTACTACTAATGGTTTTTGTTATGCAGCAACATGTCCGGGTAGGGATGGGCCACCACCTTGCATATTCCCGCTGTTATAAGGTCAGTTAGTGTTCCGGTACGGAGACCATAGTAGCCAGCGCAATTACCACATTAAGCTTTCACCACAGACACATGATTACAACGCAACTATAACATTTAAGGTGTATATAGGCTACGGTTGTCTCTAACCATCAAAAGTTTATTTTTTCTGTCACTTTGCATAAAAATTAGCACGTAACCTTCCAATATTAAATACAAGACCAAAGTTTAGACTTTTTTCTTTAAAGAATACCAAAATGACATTTTATTTTGGAAGCACTTTAAAGAAATCTAATTTTTGTGGAATATTTTTAATGGACAGACTTAATTATGTTTATGATTTCATAAAACGTTAAGATAATTTTATTGTAAGCGTCGTGTTAATTTTGCGATTTAAAAATTAAATAAAAATACGTGTTCGAACTTTGGTCGAAAATAGAGGGTAGATAGCTCGCTTATTCAACCGGACATCGACCGGTCGACTTGGAACTGAATGAACGGACAAACAGTCGCGAATTAACGCCCGCGAGCATTGGATCAATATCTCGCATGTTTTGCGTGTGCATACCTCATATTATATAAACTAGAATGATAGTGATAGTCTACGTAAGACGTTAACCAAAGAACCTTCGTCTGAGACCAGAAGTAAGCCGAGTAACCGTTCCAGGGACTCGCAGAGGTGCCTGAGCGACCCCGGATTGAAGGTTGGTAACGCTTGTTTGCTTGCTCCTCTGTAGACGACCAAAGTTTGACATTCTTCTACCTGATTCTCTTAATGTCACCTCATGCAGTCCACTACCTCTTAAAACATCTTCCTGTAGCCACCTCTTGACTTTTGTAATTTTTTATCTAGCGTTAAAGCCGGACTACGCTACAGTACGACGAAACAGTATTTGAAAAAATATTTTTATAATTTTGTTCGGTTTTCAAAAACTTACTTCTACTAATAACAGAGTCCCCTGTGTTGGTCTGGGTGTGCTGATTACAATAATATGCCATCTACCTCTCTGCTAAGTAAGATCGTAAGAGGCGAGTACAGGTAAAACAACTGCAGTTTTTTTTTCTATAGGTATCAGTAATACATATCAATACACGGGACTCCTAATGGTAAGAGACAGCGATGGTCCATTGTCTCTAGACATCATGGGTATTATAGGTGCGTCGTCGTATAGTAGGGTGCTATGCATCAACTTGCATTTTTGATGCAAAGTAACAACTTGTGGTTAACGACCAGCCTATCTAATCCTGCTGCCATAATAACTCTGGCAAGGTCTGATCCAGCGGGTAAGGTAGTCGGTAAATTTGCACAATAGGCATAACATCTTTGTCACAGGACAGCGACGCTCCTGTAACATTTATAGTGTCGATAGCCAGGGTTACCTTTTCCCGCTAGGAGAGCCTTATGATTATTCTTTGACCTCTCATATAAAAAAATAGAAAAAAAGACGGGTTGCACCCCGGGAGCGCCGCCTGTTTACTCTCCATCCGTCTTACGAATTATCGATCAGGTCACGTGTCCTGACGCGAGTTTAGAAGCTATTACTCATTCCAAAAAAAGTGCGCTACGCGGCTAAAGAAGTTTTCACTCCAAAAAAATCCAGCTACAATCAAACAACTAACACTTCAAAAGCTTTCGTTTCCATAGTCATGATTGAATGAGACATGATTGAGGTGGATTCAACACAAAATGACACAATTCCAAATTTTCTACCTGGAGAGTCTGAAGCGTGACTGAAATATAAGGGCAAGTTGAAATAAGATGCGAATATACATTTTGCCACCGTATTGCCACCTGCAGCCATAACGTCATGACATGTTTCGATTAGGAGGGTAAGGTAGCTGGTAAACTTACTTTTTCTCGAGTCCTAACATCCCGGCCTTAGATTGGTAACGCACCATTACTACCTTTGGTGTCACTAAGTGCCGTAAATTTCTTACCATCAGGAAATCCGCCTGCTTGTTTGCCTTCCAATATCGTATAAAAAGTGTAGAAAAAATCTCGCTAGAATCAAGCAACTAACCTGGATAGATCAGTTCCATAGTCAAGATTGAGAAAGACATGATTGAGGTGGATTCAACATAAAATGACACAATTCCCAATTTTCTACCTGAAGAGTCTGAACCGTTTTGCTGAAAGCAAGCTAAAATAAGATGCGAATATCCGTTTTGCCACCGTATTGTGTTAGCGGGCTTTGGGGATTACCGATCTCTATAGTCTATTTAAAATTCGAAGCAGAGATTGTAGAGCGCAGTCACAACGCTTTCACAAAAGCTAATTCACAATTTTCTCTTTTGATTTTAGCTTAACAATACCAGTTTCTGGATTATATAAACTAAAATTTTAGGTTTGATATTTTTTATTGCTGAGGTCAAAATAGAGGATACTTTTCTGTATAATATATAAAAAGTTGAATTTTCATTTAAAGTATAAATCAAGGCATAGTCGAAAACTCACATCGGGTTTTACTGATTTGTTTCATATAGATAGTTTTTATGAGGTCATAAAATATTAAAATAGAGATTAAATTGTTAATGAAACTAAGAATAAAACCTTTCAGCTTCGACAATTATTATGGTCAATATTACTTGTCTATTTTATCTCAGATATAATATTTACCATAATAATTTTCATATAATTATTTATTGTTATAATAATTGTCATTGCCAAATTTTGTCATATATTAGCTGTCCGGCCAACGTCTTTGGAGACTTGCAGTTTACATGGGAAAAAATACCTAGCTTGCAGTTTTTCTCTTTGTCTTATCTTTTAAACCTTCCCTGGACTTCCACAAATAATTCAAAAACATAATTAGCCAAATGGAACCAGCCGTTTTCGAGTTCGAGCGAGAGTAACAAACAGTTAGTTTTAGACTAACAGAATACGATAAGATGCATAGTTTCAGAATCTGCTGGTCCGGTATACATTTCCACAGAAATGGACCGAATCCAAATCGCAGACACGGGTATATTTAGAGACTTTTTTTATGTTATTTAATAGCGAACAAGCATGGAGTTATGCCAACCGTCGCTTATAGGCCACGCAGGTGATACTGGTGTGTTCCTATCGTGTAGCCGGGATCATAGATTGGCTGGACTTTAGACCACGTATGAATGTCAGCCATTCAGTATATTGACTACACTACCCTGTAACATGAAAGTAGCGAGCATTAAGGCAATGGCGGTAAGAATGTAGAAAATCGATACTGCACAGTACTCTACCACCAAGTAAAATCAATGTAGTATTAAATAGAGCAGAAACCAATATTCTTTGTTTTAAATGTCATTTTTTGCAGGGCTATGGTGTTAAATTTATAAAACCAAATATATATATATATATATATGAAAACATAGCTATTTCTATGTAAAAAACACAGTAAGAAAGTTTTGAGGTTAATACTTTAAGTAAACAATGCTTGTATTAAAAAACTTTTCAAATATGTTTACAGTCTGTGTTATCAAACTTTATAATTCATTTTAAATTTAAAATCGTTACAAAGTTGACAAATTATTAATAACAATAATTTTAATTTAATTAATGGCTTGTTTAAAATATTAACGTAAATGCTAATGCAATTAATAATACTTTATTAATAACATCCAAGTAACATTCATTAAATACGAATTATTTGTGGAGCGTTACCATAATGTATTGTTAAGTGATATCTAATACCACAAAACTTAATTTCTATGAAAGGGAGGAATAATTCATTTAAACTATAATGGATCAGTAAACTGTTACAAGAGAGTTCAGAAAATTATTAAAACTTAAGGCGCTATACGTCCCAAATATAATGAATCGTCCTCACGAATATTTGAATATTTTAGCTTTTTATGTGTACTAAACTATTTTTATGTGTGTATGCGGTCGAAATGAGGATGAAATCGAAGGCATGGATGCATGGAAGTACCGACTTCAATTGCTACATAAGAAATAAAAAATTGTGTAGGTATTAGGTATAATATTAGTTAGGTATTAGAAGAGTATCAATTAAGGTACGTTAGTAATTAAAATAAGTGTTTATTCATAGGTTAGTTTCGTCGATATCTTTTGTTGTGGTCTTGTAAATATTTTTGGGTAGGATATAGTTTATATACATAATATTACAAATTATTTCATCCTTTTTAGTTCTATAGAGTTTTTGAAGGCGGTTTTCTTTTTTGCTTAAAAATAGTTTTATCACAAATCTAAACGCTATTTATTGATATTTTAATTTTATATTACTAAAAATGAAACCCTATTAACCTTGACTACCGCATCACGCGTGAATGGATGGCGTGAGGTCGATAATTTTTGTTGTATTGATTATTTTTAGAAAAAAAAAGTTTTGTGAGTTTGTTTTAATTATATATTAATAGTTTATACTTAATAACATCTGTCGAGTCAGTCAATATAAAAATAACAAAAAAATATATCTCGATTAAGAAACCTTTAAACTTGAGATTAAGACTACATACAAGTGGAATCAATTTGATGTCAAAAATCGTAAATTAAAAATGTTCAGTAATCCCCGACAAACCCTATCTGTGTCTAATGCAGCTATAAGTAAAGCCTTTTAAACAAAAGTCCGTATTAACATAGGTCCATTCGTTTAAGAATTATAGAGAGACACGTCAAACTTATAAGATCCCTCTTTTTCCATTGAGTTCTAAAAATAATAAAAACACAAGGTAAGCAAAGGCGGTCTTATATCTTAGGAGGGATCTCTGTTAGCCAACCTGGGTAAAGGTGAAAGTTTATGTATTTAAAACTAAGGTAGGTAAAGTAAACTAGGATAAGGTTAAGGTTCTTTACTATTTTAAACAATTTACTAAAACAATAAATCTTTAACAATCAAAAAAATAAAACGTTTAGAATACAAAAAATATATTTACAAATAAATCATACAAAACGCACGTACTCGTATATCCGAGTACTATTCAATTATTGATATCCGAATCTATTTTTAAATTCTTCATATCCAGTTAGTGATTTTGATGTGAAACATTAGTTTTCGTTCTATTAAATTTCATTTTTTTTTGCTTTTACACACTTTTTTTAGACCCTTTTAACTGTCAACATTTTCTATAAACTATTTGAAGTTTCCATATAGATCATGCGGTTGGTTCTTAAGCTGGCGATATCAAAACTACTACCGGTTTGGAATCACAGCTATACAATGGATTCGGCAACTTATGTACGAGTGTTCTTAGACATGTTTGATGAAAATCGGTCGAACCGTTTAAAAGTTGTGGGGGGTGTAAGTGAGGAGATAAACCGAATGACTGCTATTTATTACTTATTCATTTATTACTCGGATATTTATTACTTTTTAAAAGGAAAGTTTTACTTTTTAAGTTCTTGTGTCGGGGGTTTTTTATTTTTTTATTTAGATTTATATTACTAATAGGATATTATCAAGTGGACAAGTTATTAGAAAGACATTATACAAATACAAATCATAATCGATGTTATTTGCCTTCAGAGGCCCCAGATTCAATTCTGGGGCAACAATTATGCGTCTTTTTAAACTAAATTTTCCAATGGGATAAGTGCTTGTCGGGGCTTGGATTACTTGGTATTTTTGGCTAGCGGTCGGTACTCCGGTTATACCTCTGCCTATATCTGCGACAGGGAAAGGTTTACATATAATTTTATTAAACTAATACTATTGTAAGAATTTATGTTTTGCAGACCTCAATTAGTGGATAGCCCGCCCCAGCTTCGCATGGGTATAAAGTAAACGTATAAACCTTCCTCTTTAAACACTTTATCTATCAAAAAAATCGCGTCAAAATCCGTTGCTCAGTTTGAAAGATTTAAGCGTACAAAGGGACATAAGAACAGAAAACGAGACTTTGTTTTGTACTAGGTATGTAAGGAAGCAAATTTTATTTTGAATGTTCAAATTTATCACAACACCTGCAATTGCTTTAGGTAGGTATCTCAACGTTTCAGGAAATAATAAAATTACATAGTACATTAACAATAAAACGGAAATGTAATACAATAGCATGGTTTGACTAAAATCGTTCGTACGTGTACGTACACACACATACACACACATAAATATCTTCACGCCAAGCATTTAACGCGGTAGGCAAAGAGTGTCGAGTGCAAATGTCACGATCCTTACAGACTTGCCTAGCTTTCTCTACATTAATTACCCTTTTCATACAAACAGGCCGGTTTCAAAGACTCTCGACACAATCCTTGCACAAAATCTGAGCAATTTAATCGGGGAATGTTAGCTTAGGCCTTCCCTAGAATATTATTCATTCATATTCATCTTGTATGTCTATTTTGTCAATCTTTCATCTGTCATTCTTTCCACATTAATGAATTAGCGGAGCATGCTCTTTCTCATTTTAACACCAACACTTATTTTCAATTCCACTTTTTCTACGACCTCACTGCTACTATTGCGGTCAAGGAGAGCTAACCATAGATTTCCCGTAGCGCTCTCATTTCGACCGCATTTAACCTACTCTCATGCTTTTTCTGACATACCCAAATCTCGCTTTCATACAAGAACATTTGCACATAATTATGCAAAGCGAGTTGCTAGCAAGTTGACTCAAAAACTCGCTTGCTTGCTAGAAATAGCTTACCTAGCGCTCCATTCACACTTTTCCTTGCACATATTCTCCTTTCTACTTAAGCATTGTAACTTCCACCGCTGCCACAAGTACGACCAAGATAAACCACTTCATAACTCAAAACAACAAATTTCAACATTCTAACATCCGCTGTGGCTAAGTCTCTTTCAAATACCAAAATTTTGGTTTTACTACGCATTCAAAATTGACCTATTTCCTTCAGTTAGTATCTATAACTTAACGAACTTAGCCAAAACAAATTGGCCTAAGTCGGGCATCATCAGTTGATATTACATATCGTGCATCAG
>NJDC01001143.1:112064-158833 GCA_002245475.1 Calephelis virginiensis
ATTTGCTTACTTTGGGGTTAGATTCAATTTGTGTAATTTGTCCAGAGATATTTATTGATTATTATTACTATTGATTATTGATAAACATAATATTATGATGACTCGCTTTTACTTATAAATTTACTTGTATGAATATCAATGAAATAAAATATGTTATAAAAACCAGAATCTTTATTGTTAACGTCAATGCATTACATTAATAAATTAAGGATTAAGAAAAAAAATATATTTAAATTGATAAATTATGAACCAATGGTTGTCTGGCTGGCAAAAAGGTTGTTTGGCAGAGATCTAAATCGATAAGACCGCCTAAGTTAAATATTATAAGTGAAAGAGTTTGTATTATTTCTAAATTTTGATGCAAAATAAAGTGTATTTTTTCATTCATTCAAACAACTATTCATAAAATAAGTAAAAAACGAGTCCGGATTATATACATAATGTCAATAGTTAAAATATTAATCTAATATTCATTCGTGTAACTAGCCGAAACGGTGAATTTTGTATCGCTTGACATTAACAACTACTACCAATTTGTATGGAAAAAACAAAATATCGTTTTTCCCATTTTAAATGCAATTTACCCTGTTTTTAACCCCTGACGCAAAACTAAGGATGTTATAAGTATGACGTATCTGTTCTTTAGCGAACATGTTCTTTAGCAAATGTACAGATTTTGATGCACTTATTTTATTTAAAAGCTGACCTGATCCAGATGGTTCTTAGCTTTAGTTTATGAAAATTTGTCCAGGCGTTCAAGATCATCAGCTCATTTGTAAACATCGGAATGGTAATTAGACACAGTAAGGGAATTCGTTTTACTTTTGAACATAGGTGGAACCTAGCAGTTAAAACACTAGCAAATGCTGATCTGAGCTGATCTGATAATGCAGCTCGAATATAGGAGACGTAACCCTGAAATTCCTACTGGTGAACCCGTCGAGTTTGGGATCGTTCGATTCACCTTAACTAAATCTGTTCACATTTTCTGGTTACAAGGACTTGATGACAATTACCTGATGATTGGATTGTGATGTCGCTAATGGATTAAAATTTCAAAAGTTACAGTATTCTGTTTCGTAATCTTTCAGTTCATGTAAAGGACAAAATTGAACACTGACCTGATCGAGATGGTTCTATCTATCATTTACTGAGATCTGTTAAGGAATTGAAGATCATCAGCTCAGTTGTAAGCATCGGAATGGATACTAGACCCATTATGGGTATTTATTTACATTATTTTGTGATATATTATCTGGTAGAATATTGATTTTTTTGTTTTATTTTTATGTAATGAAATGAGATTTCCAACCCATCTTGTCATATCTTAAAGAACGATGAATTAACCTAAAAATATGAAAAAAAACTCTGTTAGAAATTAAAATGATCTCTTTCAAGAATGAAGTTTAAAGTTTCAAAACTTTTCATAAAATATTAATCAGAAAATAAATCGGAAAAAGCGTTTGCAGGATGAGATTGTCGTGATCTTTAACAAAGCATGAGAAACGTGCTGTTCAAAGTAGTACCATTTAACTACAACGTATTTATATGACTAGGCTTGCGCATTATTATTCAACGTTGAAGGAGACTGTCGCTCTTTTTCGCCAACACTCTCGTCTTAAGGAAGTCTCTAAAGTTTATACTGCGAGTTGTACAGTTGACATTTATTTACACCAGGAATAAGTAAACTGTATGTCAATATTAGTGTTCGATATTGTCGTGTCCCGGTTGTATGGCTAGATCTGACCGCCTCATTGGTCGAGTGGCTAGCGTACTCGCCTAACTACATTGACTTACCGCGAGGCTCGGGTTCAATTCCCGACGGGGGCAGGCAAAAAAAACTTTCATGCAATACATGCAACACACAATTTTATAAACAAAAAATATTACTTTTTATATTTTAATGCCAAGAAAATATCCATTGCTTTAATATTTAATTAACGTAAATGTTTTTCTGTCAAATAAAACTAAACGTTGTAAACCCTAGGGAAATAAAACACATTTGAAAACACAAGCTGGAATTCCATTTCAAGTTCATTTCCAAGTAAAAGGTCATAGACGAATTCCATTTTAAGGAAAGCAAATAACTGGAAATCATAATTTAGTATGGAACAAGTAAAATATTCCGAAGCGAAGCTCCGTAATGGCCTGAAATATACGGAGAGAAGAAATGATAAACATGATGGCGGATGTCTCGTAAATGGAATAAAATTAGGTGTGTGATATTCCATGATATTTTTGGGTCGGCATTTTATATATTTTTAGACAACTTATTTACCTTCAGCTCGAGGCCTAACATCCCGGCTTTTTTTATACAAGAGGAGGCAAACGAGCTAGTAGGTCACCTGATGGAGTGATCACCGCCGCCCACGGACATCCGCAACACCAGGTTTATCACAGATGCGTTGCCGACCTTGAAACCAGCTTTAGATTGGCAACGCACCATTACCACCTTTGGTGTATCTAGGTCGCGTGAAGTTCGAACCATCAGGAAATATGTGTGCTTGTTTGCCTTTCAATATCATAAAAATACACAAACACTTTTTCACTGGTTGTTTATATATAAGGTTCTACTAAACAAAGTATTTAAATTTTTAAACCGTGTCTAATACATATATTGAAAGTTACATAAGAATTAAGTTGATTATTTTTTTTATTTAATTAAGCCTATATAGGATAAACTCTACCTATATACATACATACATACATACACATCTTCACGCCAAGTAGGCACAGAGTATCGAGTGCCTGACCTCACGATCCTGACAAATCTGTCCAGCTTCCTTCTCATTCATTACCCTTTTTATACAAACACGCCGGCTTCGGAGACTCTTAACACCACCCTCGGATAATATCCGACTGATCTGATCGTGGAATGTCAACCTTGGTCTCCTCGGGTACCTATATCCATCCACATTCGCATTGTGTATCTGCTTAGTTAATCTTTTATCTGTCATTCTTTCCACATGACCGAACCAGCGAAGCATGCTCTTTCGCATTTTAACACCAACACTTTCTTTCAATCCCACTCTTTCTCGGATATCACTGTTACGAATGCGGTCAGCGAGCGTTACTCCACAGATTTTCCGACGCGTTCTCATTTCGTCGGCATTTATCGTACTTTCTTGCTTTTTCTGATATACCCAACTCTCGCTTCCATACAGAAACGTTGAAATAAGCACAGAATTATGCAAAGCGAGTCTATCTTTTTGACCCAAAACCTCAATTTGAAATAACTACTCTATCTAAACTATATTCTACCTACGATTTATATAATAAAATCATCGAAGGACCAACCCGATCCTTCCTTTTAACGTAACAAATAATGAATTCGTTTCTTATAAATACTTTCAATCCTTTTTAATCTTTTTATATTTTAAGGCTAATGGATCAGTTTTCTGTACGCAGTAAGTTCTATGTAAAACCCAAGAGTCATTTTTATCACGTTATTTTTATATGGGTATATTTTATTACATGTATTTAACACTGTCTCAAACTTTTAATCTTTAAGTAGTTGACCTCACAGCCATGATATTGAATTAAAATAAACATGGATTTTATCAGTGCTATGTGTGTGCTATCATAACTTTAATTTTTGTACGAAAAGAGACGTAAGTGACGCTTAAAAAATGACAATAATAACGTATAACGACCAAAAGGAACAAGAAGTTTTATAAAATTGATATTGTAATATTGATCATAACTAAATTATCACTGAAAGAAAATTGGAATCCATTTACAAGTAAGCGACTTTAAAAGTATTTAAGATTAGATAATTTCAAACGGTAAATGACATCACTCAGTCTATTTGAAATTGTCGTGCAAATAGCTTATTAATTCCTTTGTCGCTCTGATGTATAAGTATTGTTTTTGGGGATTTTTTATTGTACTCTAACCTAACACGTATAATGTAAAAGATGTTTTTAAAAAAGTGTTAGACTAACTTCAAAGTCCCTTATCTTTTTAATTTATAGTATACTATCACTTTCAGGGCGACTTCGTTAAAATAGTTGCGATTTTCATACAAAATGTATCCAATATTATAGTACTATGGGGGTAGATTTTTTTGAAAAAAAGACGGGTTGCACTCCGGGTGTGCTGGGAGAAATGAAAACTTGAATATTAACGTTGTGCATTTTTGATATTTTGGAATGGTTAGGGGATAATTTAGTGTGAATCGCTTTAATTATCAGTATGAAAGTACTCGTACTATCATTTATGTGGTATAATACAATAGTGTTGTGCTACCCAAAAATGTCCGATTATTTTTTGGGTTCACACTGTAATCGTACAATCCGTAAAATGTAGTAGTACACCTTATTAGCACTATCAATACCTACCTATTAGTACTCTGTGCTAAGCCATGAAATTTCAGTACGCTACCTACAAGTACGGCCACTTCATATATTTACCCCGGCCAGTTAAAATAGTATTAATTATGACATAAAATATGATGAAATATTTATTTTTTCAAACTTATACATAATTTTATTTAATATAATATATATGTGTATATCGATTTCCCTTCTACTATTATTTTGTTTGTTAAACTTATAACTTTTTCGAAAACAGCTAAACTTCTTCACAATGTTGTACTGTAATTTCTATTAACTAAGATATTCTATTCTATTCTATTAACTTTGATATAACTACAAGTCGCAAACATTTTAAAATATGTTTTACTAAACTTTTACAATTATTTAATACTGCAGATCAAGCGCTGAATGAAATAAAGTGTGTAATAATATCACAGAACGTTTAACAGTTCAGCGTTTAAACGCTAACTGATTACATTCAATAGTGTATTGAGATGAAATAGCAAATCAAGCGCTGAATGAAATAAAGTGTCTAATTATATCACACAGAACATTAAACAGTTAAGGGTTTAAGCGCTTTCTGATTCTATTCAAGTTTATTGTGATTAAATAGCAACTAAAACGTTGAATGACGTCCAATAATACATACAAAGTTTTACGGTTGTCGTAGCGTTAAAGCGCTGGCGATGGAATGTTGCATTATACGAATCTGATGTATTACGAATCTGACGCGAGTTTAGAAGGTATTACCCAAAAAAGTGCGCAACGCTGCTAAAGAAGTTTTCACTTCAAAATATAGCCTATTTTTGAACTCTGATCTTTATCTACATGCCAATCAAAAACACTTCAGCGCTTTAGACAGGAAAGAGTATCAGTCAGACAGATAGAGGGACAGAAATTTCGCATTTATAATATTAGTATGGCTTCAAATCCTTTTTACACAGTTTCGTTTAATTTTATTATCCTCTTAACTTAAATAAGGCATATTATGTACTACATACATAAAGTCAGCAAAAACAGTCTTTATCAAGACACAGTACTGTACGAAGTACCACCATAACAATCCTCCTCAGTCCGAGCTCCTTCTGAGAATAGACCTACTACATACCTGGCGGCCCTTAAAAGGCGGAGATAGGTTTACTGCGGTCACATACATCGTAAAATTTTGAAGATCGTTGGTAAAAATGGTGTTCAAATTGGTACCATCGTCTTATCCGTTCCTACCGCACAAACTTCAGTGCTTAGTATAAATATAATAATAAACTTTTATTTACATGGAGCTTCAACTTAGCTTGCACCATTAATATTTAGTGTCTGCAAGCTTTACTTCTTATTGTCAGGACAGCCGTGTGCTTATTTGCTGACTTATCACAAAAAAAAACTGTTATGTAGAGTATCGAGATCACCATAAATGGAACATGTGAATATGACCTGTGAATAAAAGTATGTTATGGATGGTAATATCGTATATCGTGACGGTAAGGTAGCCGGTAAACTTACTTTTGCTCGATGCCTAACATCCCGGCCTTAGGTTGGCAACGCACCATTACCACCTTTGGTGTCTCTAGGCGGCGTGAATTTTTTAACATTAGAAAATCCGTCTGCTTGTTTGCCTTCCAATATCATAAAAAAATACTATTAACCAAATAAAACTGTTTTAGATAACATACTTCAATTGTTAAATGGATAATAAATCGTCGTTCTTAGCTAATTGTGGCTATAAATTGGGATATATTAAATAGCATTGTCGAGGGAGAAATTGGGATGCAAGAGTGAACAAAGCTATTTTGGCCCACCGTAGTTGGCGTGTCACCCACATTATACAAGTGCGGGACAAAGATAAGCTTCATAAACTCCCTATCACACTGTAAAGAGCGAAATTATTTTACTGCTTCCATTTATACTTAATTTAGGGATTAAGTATTTTGTTTTATATAAAATTGTTAATGAATATTTTCAATCGTTTAAAATTGTTGGCTTGAAAATGTTTCCTTTGTTGTTCATATAACTTATTAAAATCAAAGTATATACTTATTTGAAAATTTATAAGCGCTTTTCACATCAGGTCAATAACGGAACTAATACACACAAAATTATCCAACTAAAACTTTTCATTACACAGAATATCTTAGAATAAGAATAATGACAAATCAGTTATGTCTTAATATGTAAATTAAATAAATTTAGTTCAATATGAAATCGAATAAGATCTCGATGATTATGATATCATGACTTTCAATATGACGGCGCCTGTCCAGAAAGGGTGTTTTACGCACGTAGACATACGGGTAAGCCACGCGTATTCTCGGCATACTAAATTTACACAGAACCCGTCCAGATAGTGTTTCGCGTTACCTGAGTCGCAAACTAAGCCCCTTGCAATGAGATATACAAACGACTCGTGCGTATGTGTTACACGTGTACGTCCAAAACTACGGGTGTGACGGCGGCGTGTGAACGTATTAAATTAGAAATGGTGCGTAATAGCTTCGATACGGATTTTTTATTAATGAAGTTAAAAAGAGTAGCTAAAGGAGACAGTACAATAAAATAATCATTTATTCCACAAAAACAATTGGGTATTTGTAATGAGTCTATATAATTTAAAAATTAACTTAAATTAACTTGACGATTTGAACTTGAATCGTCGACTCTTTTCGTATTCTTTGCTACAATACCGCCGATGTATTCAAGTCAACGTACAGAAAATTTTAATCCCTCTCTAGGTTTGTACACGCGCGTAAAACGTGGTATCTGGAAGCTTGTATGGACAAATGACTTCTCGCGTAAAACGCCCTTTGTGAACAGGTTGTTAAATCAAATTAAAAAAAGATTTGACGTGTGTTAAAAACGTTTTTTAAATTAAATTAATTATGAATCGTCGAGTTAACATATAATAAAATGAATTAAGTTGTATTTAAAAGCATTGTCTAGGGAGAAATTAGAATGCCAGAGGAAACAAAGCAGTTTACCCTTACCGTAGTTGGCATGTCATATGCACTACGTACAAGTTCGAGCCAAAGCTAAGGTTCATTAACTCTTGATCGCACTCCAAAAAGCTAAATTAATTTGCTTACATTTTTAAAATTATATAACAGACATTAATATGTCGTTAACTCATAATGTGTGTAATAAGTGACTGCTAAAATGATAGTTGGCGTCTCTGTATGCAGTCGTATGTATTTTGTACGAAGTCTATATATTTTTTTAGAATGTATTTATTTACAATAGACAAATTATTATGTGCAGCCAGTAACTAAGAACTAATTACTGGAGGTTAATATCAAATAGGTTTACTTTAGTAGTAAAGCCATACTGAAACTAAAACATGAATCAGGTTGCTTTCTGTTATAAAAAAACATCCGTATTCGTAACAGTGAGATCAGAAAAAGAGTGGGATTGAAAGAAAGCGTTGTTGGTAAAACGAGAAAGGGCATACTCCACTGGTTTAGGCATGTGGAAAAAATGACAGACGATAGATTGGCAAAGCAGTTATCATTGCTAATAGGGATGGATGTAGGTACCTGGGGAGTCCTAGGTTGACATTTTACGATCAATTCTCTCGGATGCTATGAGTTATCCGAGGGTAGTATTATGAGTCTTTAAACTCGGCGTCTTTCTATGAAAAGGGTAATATGTGGAGAAAACCAGACAAATCGGCCTGGTTCCTGAAATTTGACACTTGATACTCTCTGTCTACCCTGTAAAGATCTTGGCGTGAGCATGTGTATGTGAGTGAGTATGAATGTCAAATAATATATAATGAGTATAAGTGTCATTTGACAGGGTTGTAAAATGAAATTCCAGGTGGCGTGTAAAGAGTATAAAATTCTAAAAATTTTGTTCAGTACTAGTATTTAAATTCAGCGCTTCGTTTTTATACTTTTTACACTTTACACTTTTATTTTTAAATTGGCTGACCTAATCTAAATTTAAGCGAAATCATTAATTATGTGTAATAACAACTCTATATAGATATATTTAAAATACATTCGGATTTCCGAAGCTTGACGAATATATCCGAAGCGCATATTTTGGATAGTACTACTGTAAATACTATTTAAAGTATGATATTTTAAAAGAACTGTCTCTGTGCACTGAAGATATTCCAGGAAAACTCTGCAGTGATTTCATCAGCGATGTTTTTCTTGTTAATATGATACTCTACCGTCTAAACCTGAATATCTACAAACATTGACGTAATGACGGTTAGTTGGTGAGGCGCTAGAATAAATTCGTTCGATTTCTTCATCTAAAGGCCAAGTCTTGGAGTCCAAGACTATCACGAAAGCAAATCATAAATAATTAACACAATACTAGAAAAATCAGAATCAGAAAAAAACTTGTTTCATTTGAACCATACATGTGGTATTTGTGCGCGTCGACATTTTTTTTAAACTACCACCGGATAGGAACGCGGCCACACACTGAGAAGATCCGGCGAAAGAAACTCAGCGGGCTTATCTTTTTTCAATAATAATAGTTACAATATAAACTAGATTAAAAATATAAATTACAATCTCACTTTAATTTAAATAAAAGGTACAACAAATCACATTACAAATTGCAGTGGAAGATTGAAACCTCTATTCCCAATCATGTACATCTTCCAAATACTCTGAGACTGTATAATAGCCTTTTTGACATAATTTTGCTTTAATACATTTTTTAAACTTATTTAAAGGTAGATCTATGGGCAGCGTATTATAGATACGTATACATTTACTAATTTTATGGAGACGAGTTTTGTATGCGGCAAGATTATTTTTATTCCTCGTATTAACATCGTGAACATCACATCACATTTTTTGTACACATACATAGATTTTTTTAACATACATTAAATTCTCATAAATGTATTGAAAACTGAAGGTTATTATATTTATTTCTTTGAATTTTCCTCGGAGGGAATCCCTTATTTTAAGATTATAAATATCTCTAATAGCTCTTTTCTGTAAAATAAATATAGTATTTATATCTGCAGAATTTCCCCAAAAGAAGTATCCCATAAGACATTAAACTATGAAAATAGCTAAAATATACTATTCGGTAAATATAGTTTCAACATCTGTTAATGTTCTTATCTTTTTTACTGCAAATGCTGCTGAACTAAGCCTATTTGCACCCTTTTTCAATATGAGGGGCCCATTGTAATTTATTATCAATTATTGTGATGCCTATAAAAACAGTGGATTCAACCAGATCCAGTCTAGATCCATTTAGTTGTACATTGAAATCTACTAGCCTAACATTGGACATTGAAAATCTAATACGTTTCGTTTTATTACCATTTAAAAGAAGATTGTTAACTGTGAACCAACGTACAACTTTGGATATCGAATTGTTCACTTCATCATACTTACCAAATTGCCTTTTTACTTTCAAATGGTCATCCGCAAACAAAACAATATCATGGGTATCCCTTATGTAATATGGTAAGTCATTTATACATAAAAGAAACAGAAATGGACCAAGAATAGAGCCCTGCGGTAAGCACATCGCAACCGCACATTTTAACCCCCTGAACTCTATTGTTCAAGTATGAGATCATAACATCAAGAGCTTTGTCCTTAATCCCGAAATAGCGTAATTTCCTGATCAAAGTATCATGATGAATACAGTCGAAAGACTTAAAGAGATGACGGAATACATCTAATGCATCATGCGAGTTCTCCCAGGCTTCAAATACATTTTTTTTAATAATTCCACGCCTGCATCAACGGTTGAGCAACCTTTGGTAAATCCAAACTGCTTATTATGTAATAATTTCTTCACATTGAAGTGATTTAACATCAGAATAAGTATTAATTTTTCAGATATTTTACTTAGTGTAGGCAGAACTGAAATAGGACGAAAATTCGTAGGGTCACAAGTGTCACCCGATTTAAATAAAGGCACCAGCTTGCTTTGTTTCATTAGATTAGGAAATACACGATTCGATATGCAACAGCTAAATATAATTGCCAAATATGGAGCAATGTCACAAATAATTGACGTAATTGTTTTAACTGAATATCAACAAGTCTGACGTTTTCTTAGTTTGTAGTGATTAAAAAGCTTTAATTACATCTTTCGTATCGACATGGGTGGGGTGGGATATGCCAGAAAGATAAATGTTGAATTAAAGCGGTGGATATAAAATATGCGGTGAATGTTTGCAGTTGGTGTTCGAGATAAAGAGGTAAGAGACTGGGGTTGGAGAAAAGCGTCGCCATAAATATACGCCATTGCGCTATTGGCTGCATCGAAAAGTATAACTGTTCTATACTTAGAAATTCAGTTTATCTGGATATACATTTTACAAAACCTTAGCTTAGGTTTCGATAAGTCGAAATGTATGTTCTATTAATGCGCGTAGGCTTAGTTCCGGTTTAAGGTGATATAATGATGAGAAATTGTAGGCTTAAAATATAAAGGCAATAAAAATAATAAAATTAGGTGATTTAAATAAAGGCACCACCTTGCTTTCTTTCATTAGATCAGGACCATTCAATATGCAGCAGTTAAATATAATAGCCAAATGTGGTGCAATATCATAAATTATTGACGCAATCGTTTTAAAAGAATGTCCCTACAAGTCTGACGTTTTCTTAGTTTGTAGTGATTTAAAATCTTTAATTATGTCTTTCGTTTCGACATAGGTAAATTCGAAAGCTTTGGTACATTCCGTTACAGATTGCTTCAATATTGATTCGGAAATAATAGAAGATGAGCAAAGAGTTTTAGTTGTTTTAATTGGAATTTGTGTAAAGAATTTTTCGAACTCTTTTGCTATTTTCACACCGTCTTTAACACTACATCCATCTATATTTAATTCAAATCCTTCATTAATAATTTGACATTTACCAGTTTCCGTATTTATAACGTTGCACGTTGCCTTGATTTTGCTATCGGATATTTTAATAATGTTTTTCAAATACATAGACACAGCAGTGAAACATACTCTTTTAAACAATTTTGAATATACTTTAACATAGTTTTTAAATTGAATGCTATGTTTATATGATTTTTCATAATATAAATCAAATAACCGTTTTCTACTTATTAATATACCGGTTGTTGCCCACTTACTGAAACTCGCCCGTTTTTCTGTACATTTTTTCCTATGTATGAATACTTTATTATACTCGGTATCAATTAATTTAAATAACGAATTAAATCATCTATTTGTATCATCGTATTAAGGTAGATTTGGCAGTTTTTCTAATAAATTATCCCGAAAGTGTTCTAATCGACGAGAATTTATTGGATTATAAGCAATATATTTCTTTTGAGACTTCTCAATTTTCATAGGAAAAATAGCTAATTGACCACAGTGATCAGAATGTAATTCATTTATAACTGAATAGCTAACTGGTGATATATTTGTAAAAATATTATCTAAGCAAGTAGCACTAGTGGCAGTTAATCAAGTGGGTTCCAAGAATAAATTTTGTAAATTATATGATTTAAACATATTAAGAAATCTACAAGACAGGAAAGATTTTTCTAATATATTACTATTAAAGTCTCCACAAATAACAATATTCTGTTTTGAATTTGAAACCTTAAGCTTAACCTCTTCCACTGTTTTTTCAAAATCTTCGTATGAATCACAAGGGGGCCTGTATACACTTAATACAACCAGCTTCTCATACTCAATACAAGCAATCTCAATAACTCGTTCAATAAAAAATCACTATGTCCTTATGTTCCCTAAATTTATTATTATTCTTAATAACTATAAGACAACTACTATGGGTGATATTTTTCTTATTGAATGAGCTAGCTATCTGGTTATGGATAGAATGGATGGGATGAATGGATGGATAGGATGGAATATAAATTCGAGAAGCTGAACATGTATTGATAATCTTTTAACCAGACATAACAAATCAATATTATTATAGTTTATATATAACTCCAACTCTAATTCTTTACCCAAAAAACCTCGTATGTTTGGATGTATTAAGTTCAGTTGAGAAGATTTATTAATTTGTGTACAACTTAGAGTCATTTGTAATGTAATTTGGTACATTTTTGAATTGGCAACTGTGATTATTTGGAATATTGCAAGAGATAGACTCTATTGTCTCCACACTTATTTTAAATTATTGGGGATAACATCCAAAGTACTTTGTAAATAGCCTACCAGTTTCGCTTATACAGCATCATCAGGGCTAAAACTTAAACTACTAAACAATATTTTTTATTTGTAAATATAAATTAATTTATAATGGGTAGATACAAAAAAAATTATAACGTTATATAACGGAGTTGCCAGCTACAGATTCTTTCACGTCTAAATGGTGAAACTAGTACCATTTCAGAAAATATTTAAAAACATGTCAATTGCTCCACTAATTAATTAATTACTAAATTAAATTTACTATTTTGTACATATGTAAATCTTAATTATTTATGCTCAAATCAGATAATTAAAAGGAAAAACAATATTATAAATGCCCATGTCAAAATTAAAATAACTAAAAAGTAATATTGAATTAAACATTAATGTCATAATAAAATAAGTAAATTAATTATTTAAAGTTAAATTATTATATTAAAATTAAATTATTATGTAAGAAAAATTATCCAACACAAAAATAAATTAAAATAAACGGTAAAAAGTATGTCAACATAAAATAAGCAGTAAGCAGTCAACACAATGATAACAATAATACGACCTATCACATTGTGGGACTTAGTATCTTCGGCTAGTCGTGGGTGCCTTGGTTGTGCCTGTGCCAACCTCTTCGGGGATATGGGCGTAAAGATGCCTTTTTTTAGGGTTATAAAATATATATTTTTTTAAATCATTCATTGAATTTTAACCATAGCTGTATAAGCGAAACCGGTAGGCTATTTACAAAGTAATTTATTATAAGTGATACGTTAAACAGTACAAGTGTTTCTTTGGTTAAAAATATGAGTTAATAATATTCATGGATTATTTTGAGTAACCTCTTTTCTTTCTTTCTTTAAGTTGTGGCCTCATTACTCAAGCACGTATAGTGAGATTTGGCGTCAAAGAGGAAACACACGATACGCTAATCTATTTACCACCAAAATTTACTAATTTCACTCAAAACACGAAATTCAATAATTATGAAAAAACTATGTCCATCTTTTCTCTCGGTGGCGCCAAAACTCATTTGTGAAACCTCAATAATAAACCTTAATATTGAGGTTAAAACCATTTTTACTTTGAAGTTTGGATGAGTTACCAAATACTTCAAAAAAGTAATGAATTTAAAACTGGGATTGTCTTGTTCATTTCTTTTTGATGTTAAAACGAATCATTGTACTTTACGAGGGGAACACTTTCCAAACGATCCATGATTATTAAGGTGACAAAAGCCTTTTGAAATAAAAAGCTTGATATGATTCAAAGGGAAGATCAAAAGGTGTATGAAAAGAGGGAATGTCTACCTTGTGTTATTGCTTTTCGGACATAATTTTCCTCGAAAGATCATACCTTAAATTTTGGCATCGGGGTGTGACAACCCCATCACTATTGAGGTAAATTTACTCATTTAGTTTATTGGTTTATTTTACCAGTCAGTCAGTACTAGGTAGAAGAGCGCTGTGCAGCAGTTCTCTCAGTAAGACCACCACTTGTCCTTCTGTCACCATAGCTCAGTGTATACTATTCTCATAGTTCGAATAGATAGCCTTTGAACTTTGAATAGCGCCACTATTGGTAACTAACAGAAACAAATTTTACTAGTAAGGAAATCTGACAACACATTTTTATACCTAAAATGTCAGATTTCGACACGTTACTTACCTAATTTACACCAACTCAAGGTAAGGGCTCTGTCAGTGTTTAGGTACAACTATGGTCCTATTAAAAACCAACAGTACATTATACTTCAAGGTTACTACTGAGATATTCCTTTGCGGTTGATTCATGTTACCCCACTTTATAGCTACTATTTTGTAGTTTTTGAGAAAACATGCACGTTAAAATATGTTTTAATTTTTTTTTATGTGTGGTGAATTTGACGGCGTTGTTAAACGATTAGCCCTCGTATACGCCTAACTCCACCGACACATAATTTGTTTACTTTGAATTTCAATTCAATTTGTATAACTCGTCCAGGGATGTTTATTCATTTATTGCTTAAATAGTCCACTAATATATGTTTTATTTCTTTCTCTTTAAAGTGAACGGGTATGACATAAAAAAACAAATTTAACTTAAGCAGAAAGTGACCGCCTTTTCTACACTTTTGTAAATAATATAGAATTTATATAATTTTATCGTTTAAATAAGCAGTCAGTCTTTCCTTGTATATCCGAAATAATCATGTATTCAAGTATTACTAGCCCTTCCCTAGTCGATGAGTACGACCTTAATCATATATGCTGTTTGTAAAAGGGTAAAACAAATGAATAATGTAGTGTTGAGTCTAGAGATTTTTGTTCATTTTTAACAATTATTAGTTTAACAATTATTTTTTTACTTTATTGAAACTAACTTATAATAAAATGTAAATAAAAAAAAAACCCGTGTTGATCCGGTATCCTTTGCAGAATAGACCATCTGCCTTCCTGTCAGACAACTCGTAAAAGGCGAGCATAGGGTTACCGCCACTAGCACCGTGACATCTGACTAGGTGGTAAGGTTTCTCAGTGACTGATTGGTACCACAGCGTTCCCTATTCCTGCTGCCATAATGTCAGTGCTTGTCGTAGACGTATTCCGATTCGGAAGGTAAGATAGCCGGTAAACTTGCTCGAGGTGTAACAACCTGGCATTGGGTTGGCAACGCACCATCACCAACTTTGGTGTCTGTAGCTGGCGTGGATTCCTTACCATCAGGAAATCCGTCTAATTGTTTGCCTTCCAATATAATAAAAACAGTTTCATGTTTGTGTGTGTGTGTGGGTAAATACATGATGTGCTTACTAGATTAAAGCGGTCAAATTAGTGACGATGAAGATGAATTATGAAATAGCAACACTCACCTTCTGGTGCTGGAGGTCTCGGTTGATAATGTAAATCTGTAACAAAAAATAGAGTGATTAAAATATAGTAATCAATAATCATACATTAAAATTTATCTATCATTTATGTGGCAGAATACAATATTCATTTATTGCACTATCGTACACAAACATGACAAAACGAACATTCACTCAAGCGCCCCGTCTGACAAATTTTCGATCTGATGATCTGACGCGAGTTTAGAAGTTTTTACCCATTCCAAAAAAAGTGCGCAACGCCCCTAAAACTGTTTCCACTTCAAAAATTAAGAAGGTTTGTAGAATTTTAAATTCGATGCAAGTGCATGCACTCTCGTGAATAAAGGTAGACTTTTATTGCGCGGAAAGCTACCACAGGGTGCCCCTTCAAATTAATTTTATTAAATCATCTGCATCTTGCACCTGGGTAGCGTCCCTAGGCCACCGCAGTGAACGCTCTATATTAAATTTATTTCCTATCATATGTGTACCATAATTTCTCAACGTATATTACAGTATCTTCACGCCCATATCCCCGAAAGGACAGGCAGAAGCACAATCCACTACCAACCGAAGACATCAAGTCCCGTAATGTGACAAGTGACAAACCCACCGTTAACCGGGCACATATCCAATCCCGAGCAGCGTTACGTTTTTAGAAATCTAAAAACATACATTTCCTATTTTTTTAATTGAAGCCGAGGATTGAACCCGGCACCTTAAGAAGTCAAATCCGACGCCGGATCGCTAGATCACAGAGGCGATAACACACATTTTTGTACTCGTAAAGCTATATTTTTTTAATAAAATCCGACGATACCTATTCATAATCTAAGAACTATATCAATAACTTTAGCTTTCAAACAGAAATATCCGCACCGCGATCGATCGATACATTGAGGAGTTATGATGCCACACACACAGCCACCACAAATTTATAACCCACCTTTTTTTTTAAAAAGAAAACATGGTTTTAGGTTAAAACATGGGCAGAAAAGTTGGATTAACCAAAAAAAAAACATTTCTTTACATAATGAGATGGATAGACACACGGCTCTTTAAATATAAATGACAACCATGACCTACAAATACCATAAATGTTATAAGTGCGTCGCTGTGTTGTGGCCGAGGTGTTAAGCCTAGTGTCTACCTTATCCTCTAAACCAAAACATTACAATCAGGAATAGATGAGGTATTGGGTTCCTACTCTGTCCTAGTCCGAGTTTGTTTAACTACACATTATCACCTGCGGTTTTGTTGATAATGACCTAACTAATCTGTGTTCGCCTTTTACGATGTGCCAGACAGATGATTTATTTCTACACAGGCAATCCGGACCAATCACGAGCCTGGGATATTCACCCAGACATTTTAGGGTTTAGATATTTATTTATGTTTTATATATCTGTCTACACAACTTTATCAAGCTTGAAGTACTCGTACTTGAAAAAAATTAGAAGCTTAAATAAAACATTTTTAATGTTATAAATAATGTGATTAAGGACTGATTTCACCGATCATATTAAAAACCGAGTTTAGTCTAACTAAGTTCGGTGTAAGTGAGTTCAAATACCTAGTTGTGCTCCTGTCCATAAGCTACTGTAAATACTCTTTTAAGAATATTCTTATCCCCATCCCCTGATAATTTACTTTCCAAGTGAAATAGTTTAATAATAAAATATTTACATCAAAAAAATATATTTGACAATTAAATTTGACAAAAAATACGTTAATAGCGATTAAATTCGATAATGAAATCCTCCCTAATATATAAAAATAAAGTCTCTAATTTATCTCAAACAAATTAGTTACCAAACGAACAACAACACCGCGCGAGTAAAGCGGCAAACAGTTACTATAATAATGTCCTATTCGTATGTTTATTACACAAACCACAATAAACTAATTATAAAGCTAGTTTGTGTACACCGCAATACGGTGAACTTTATCTGTTAACTGTTCTACTATTAACTTCACTGTCGGAAATAAAGTACTTATAATTGGATTAGTTTTAATTGAAATTGGAACTCAAAAGTATTAATAACACAGGCCGGTCTTGCTGATACAACCTTCAACGTTTTACAAATCATTCTAAACAGTAATTCTGCAGGTAGGTGTTTTTTAACTAATAAATTCGAATATTATTCGAAAGACCAATCTGGCAGATACAGCCTTAAACTTTTTACAGATAATTCTAAACAGTCATTCTGCAAGCAGGTGTTATTTTTTCTTCTGAAAACTAATAAATTCAAATATTTATTGGAATACAGATGGCATAATGCTACTTCGTAATTTGTGCTTAAATAATTAGTATTGAACGTTTATATAACTCGACACAAAATAAGAGGTGGTATAAGTTTGACGTGTTTATCTGTGAGTGTCTGTCTGTGGCATCATCACTTTTAAAATAATGGTCCAATTTCGATGCGAATTTTTGTTTGAAGCTGACATGATCGAAATGGATCAGCTACTCTCAAATAAACGTCAAATAAAAAAAATATAAAAAAAATATTACTTTTGTGTTATTATTTCATCATTATCATCATCATCATCAGCCGGATAACGTCCACAGCTGGACATTATAGACTTATTATAGTTATTTAGTTATTAAGCTTTCAAGAACTCGCTTAGACTTAGAGAAAAAAGTAGCTTATGTGACTCTCTTCGTAACTATCTCCACAAATGAAAATTATACTACAACATCACTCTGTTCCGACGTGAAAAATGAACAAATAAACAAACACAATTTAGCATTTACATCAGTATGGATTTATTTCATGCTCTGTAGACGATATTGCTCCTAGCGGAGTTAAAAATACCTCTGTGGTGTCATTGACATGTGACTAAAAACCAAATTTATTATCTCTTATATATCTGTACACATTTATTTACATGTCCTGTTATTAAAAAATAATATAAGCGGGAAGTGCCTCGGCCAAGACAAGCAAAACGAAGCACGATGGCACTACCTACCTATTCTCGAAGTGCTTCGTCGATATTTTGAACCCTCTTTAATTTGATTTACATTATACTAGATAAATAAAATTTTAGGAATATGACGTCTGCAATAAATTTGTTATACATATTAAATTACGTATTAAAATTATTACTGATATCTAAAATATAGATAATTTTCAAAATTTTAATGGTACTTTTTTAAGTCCTAGAAAGCTTTAACTCGGTATAAACACTTTTTTAAAGATATATAAAGGTTGTCGTTATTAGTACACAATCTACAAAAAAAACTCTGTAACTTTACCTTCCCCTCCACTAAAAGTAGTGGGTATTTATTTTATTTATTTATTTTATTATTATGACATTGGAAGGCAAATAAGCAGACGGATTTGCTGATGGTAAGAAATTCACGTCGCCACGAGACACCGGAGGTGGTAACAGTGCGTTGCCGACCTGAGGCCGGGATGTTAGGCCTCGAGCAAAAGTAAGTTTACAAGCTACCTTACTCCAAACCGGAACACGTCAACGGCAAGCACTGGATGTTATGGTGTCAGGAATAGGTATATAATAAGGCAGTGTTACACATCCGGGCGGGTAAAAGTCAGCTTGAGTTTTCATTGGTAATTTGAATTTGAAACCTTCTAATTTAATACTGCAGTGTCAGCAGTATTGCAGGTCCCTACCTCCAGCAGTAATATAGTTTCATGATTCGAACCTCGCAGAGGTAACGAATATTGTCACTTGGGTTGATTTCGAATTATCGAATATTTAAAGAACTAGTTAGATTATTGGCGTGCTTATGATAACAAGTTCAAGATAACAATTAAATTAAATTTTCAAACCTACTAAAAAATACTTATTAAGCTAAAAAAAAATTGACAGCTTTTAAATCGAAACTTGTCGAAATTAGCCCATTCATTCATAGGCTATGATGCCACAGACAGAGTCACATACACACATGTACACACGCACGCAAGCACTCACGATAGACACAGAGAGAAAGGAGTGTGAGAGAGACGTCATAACACCCCTCTTTTTCTTTAAAAACGTACACAAATGAAACCCTAGACAATAAAGATAACAAGATGTGTTGAAGATTCTGTTTTAAAAACTACAAAACGAGTATCGCCTCGTCTACTAATGCGAAACATTTAAAAAAAACCACAAAGTTCAAGCATTTCATACTGGGTACTTAAAATACTGTGGAGCAGCACGACTTGGACAAAGTGCTGGCATTTTATTCCAAGTTTTTAAGAGAGGTTAAATTATGTTTTCATTGTTCTATGGCCGAGAATTAAAATAGCACAATAGTTAATGGAGAAGTTGGCTACAAAACCACAAATGAAAGAAATTTTTTGACGACGCATACTTTTATACATGTTTGTGATAATATGATACTATGTTGATTTATTTACAAAATTAAGATATTATTAGGTTGTTATAAAGTAAGATATAATTAGATTATAAAAAATGCTGTAGTATCAGTTTTTAACCAAGGTTTTCTATTCGATTGCATTCCTTTTTCGTATGTTACGCGACTACGCGACCGATTTCGATGTTTTTTAGAAATATACGTCATGATTATGGGCCGATATAAATTTTCTCATGATGAAACTAGTGGTTTTTAAGTTATAAATAATAGTGCATAATTTTTTCACATAACTTGACATTAAATCAAAGATTTTTCCCCGTGTTGGTCCGGGCTCCTTTGCACAATAGACCATCTGCCTTCCTGCCAGGCAGCTCATAAAAAGCGAGCATAGGCTTACCGTCACAAACATCGTGACATCTGACTAGGTCGTAGAGTTTCGCAGCGACTCACCCGGATTGGTACCACCGCCTTGTCTATTCCTGCCGTCATAACGTCATGACATTTTCCGGTTTGGAGGGTAAGGTAGCCGGTCAACTTACTTTTGCACGAGGCCTAACATCCCGGCTTCAGGTTGGCAATGCAATATCACCACTTCTGGTGTCTCTAGGCGGTGTGAATTTCATACGATCAGGAAACCGTCTGCTTGATTGCCTTCCAATGTCATACAAAAAATATGTGTCACTAGCTGCTACCTGCGGCTTCGCCCGCGTTTTCACAGAAACCCGGTGTGCGATCGGGATTTAAAATAGCCTATATGTTAATCCAGGTCACAGTCTATCTGTTTTCCAAATTTCAGACAAATCCGTTCAGCCATTCGAGCGTGAAAGAGTAACAAACATCCATACATACATACTTACAAACTTTCGCATTTATAATATTAATAGGACTAGAAATACGTATGTATAGTGTAACTGAAAAACTACTACTGGGATGTTGATAAAATGTATATGGGACCATTTATATGGCATGAAATAGAACTTTTCTTACCTTTACTGAATTTCATTTATTTTTAGTATTATTAGCCCGCAAAATTTCGTAACATTTTAGCATGAACTGTTGTACTGTAAACGATTCCGTTTCACTGACAAATCTTCAGTCATCAACATTCATCAAGTCGGAATAAAAAATCAGTTTAGGTTACTTAATCCTACCTCAGTGAAACGTTTCGGTATGTGACATAAAGAGGTCGCAGCTAATGGGTTCAGTCCGGATAAGTATAAAATACAAGAGGTTGGCAAAACGCGCGGTCACAATCCGGGGTGTGTGGGGTGCTGCGCCATATTGTTTTATTGCAAATTGGTTGGACGTATACCGCGCCTGTCTTTTACATATACGAGGCTATTAAACTACGACCGGTGCCCGGTCATGTGTTAAACGAATTTGATCGTGGCACAATGTTAGATTGAGAGCATTGGTTCTCATGACGCTTACTTTTTTACAAAAAATCTTATTAAATTCTGTTGATATATGTATGTGTTTTTAGTAGATTGTTATCCGACTAAAAAAGAAGTTCTCAAATAGGCTGTGTGTTTTTTATAGGTAAGTACATTACGTAATTACTCGGGTGATAGATTAAGAGCACTGGTTCTCATGACGCTTACTTTTTTACAAAAAATCTTATTAAATTCTGTATGTAATTTTAGTATATTGTTATCCGACTAAAAAGAAGAGATTCTCAAATTGCTGTATTATTTGTACTTTACCGATTACTCGGAAAATAGATTAAGAGCTTCGATTCTCATGACGCATACTTTTTTTAAAGAAAACCTCATTTAAATATATTTACATGACGACGTTTTTAGTAGATTATTAACCGATCAAAAACGAGTAGGTTCTGAAGTCGACTGTGTGTTTTTTTGTATGTTACGTGATTACTCGGATAATAGATTGAAAGTATCTTACATTTATATGACCGCGTTGTTTAGTAGATTATTAACCTACTCAAACGAGTAAGTTCTTAATTCGACTGTATATTTTTTATTTTTGAAGTGAACATTTATTTAGTGGCATTGCGCACTTTTTTTGGAATGGGTAAAAACTTCTGAACTCACGAAAAAATTATCACTTACAATATTTTACAATAAAAATTGATATGGCTAAATTATAATGTAACTAGCCTACCTGGCGGACTTCGTACTGCTTGACATTAATAGCTAATGACAGTCTGTATAGGAAAAATAACAATGCTATTTTTACTTATCCCCTTCAATTTTCCCGGTTTTTCTGTTCGTTTGATCCTTCTTCGGACTCTAATTAATACAACAAAAAGGGAATGAGCAAAAATAATCCATACGTTCACGTGCGAGATGACCCGAGTATATAATTTGCCTACTTTAGGGTTACACCAGGATGTCAGTATGTATAACACTGTATAGTACTACTATTTAAATTATGCGCTTCGGCTTTACACTTTTTACACTTTGACTGACCTAACCTAAATTTAACCTAAATTTCGTTATGGGATATGGGATAAATTTATCCCAAGCACAGGGCAAAGTGCTAAAATAAAAATACGTTGCGAGAAACGAAAGTTATGGCCATTCTAAAATGTGGATTTCATCTGTAATGATGAACTCATTTGGTGGGTACTCAGAATTGTGTATCTATAGGACATAACTACCCGCGTTAACGGGTTAGAAAGGAATTAAAAATTTCGCCACGGGACTTGAATCCTCAGTAGCTCAATCGGTTAGAGCATTCGTCGGCTTGAGACGAAAGGTTACAGGTTCAAATCCTGTCTGGGGCGAATTTTTTTCTTTCTTTAAAATTTATAGAAATTTAGTTATTAGTTAAATATATTTATTTACAGTATTCGTTGAATTCATTAGTAATTAAATAATCCTCTGGTACTGTGGTCAATAGTAACTAAAATGAAAAAAAAACGATTCTCATTTTGCATGCATGGTATCAAGATTCAAGAGTAATCCTTTACTCTTGATTCAAAAAAGGGTTTATTTTATTCGTAGTTTTTAATGTTATGTATTAGTTTTAATTATTAAATATTTATTTATTAAATATCTAAAGAATTTACGATAGCTATTTTTAAGAATTAAAATGATTTCTCCAACTTTAACACATAATAATTAAGTGCTAGCCAAAACGTTTGTCTATTCGTAATTCTTAAAATATAGTTCAACTAACAAATCTTAGGCTTTATAATATGTTCCCACGAATAATGTTTACTAATTACTTGGTAGAATATGTTGGAATGCTTAAATAATTTTGTAACAAATTTATAACACTCATGTTCTTCAAATAAATATTTTTTCTTTTTTTCAGTTAACGCATCGAAACCGATAGCGCTTTTGATCTGAAATATAGTTTTCTTAATTACCAGTTGTAGCGGTGTTTAAAATTTTATACAAATAGTTTACAGATATGGTAACAAATATAGCAATGTATTCTCGTGGTAGGGGCTTAGCTTGTAACAGACTGTCACTTGTTACTAGTCCTTACTTCGATTGAAGAAGAGTACACCAATGGCTTATCTAGATTCACATTCAAGTCACTGTAACACAAATGACGGTAGGAGCTTGGTTGCACATCCATTGTACGAATTCTAAATGATGATTCTTTGGACTAAAGCAGTAGAAAGAGACAAAACATCTTTATCAGATAAGTTCAATCATGACATTTCTATATACATAATCTACTAGCCGCTTTCTATTATAAGCTACTAGTTTCAGCATCATCAGCCGGAGGACGTCCACTGATGGACATAGCCCTCCTCCAAAGAGCACCACAAGTCAACGTCACCAGCCGCTTGTATTCAACGACTTTTACTAACCTATATTCTCCTAGTACCGATTTTTATACAGCTTCGTCCCCTATTCATCCATGCAGTCCTTTAGTGGTTGAGTTTTCTAAAAAAGTAGTCTGTGTTTGATAGGCTAATTTTAAAAAAATCGAAGGACACCAATGAAAGAAAATTTAATATAACAGACAGATATATAGACAAACAGACTATCGCACTTACAATGTAAGTATAGATTCCTCGAAAAATGTTAAAACTTTACAATTTGACGTATAACTGGACTAATCTATGATGATTAAAATGTTCCATCTCTTTTTTTTCTTTCATATAATCCTAAAATAAATTTGATGGGTGCTCAATTACCACCAATATTGTATTATATTTAGGTTTGTAGGGTAAGATAGCTGGTACAATTCCTTTCACAAATGACTTAAAATTGCAACCTAGTTTGGAAGTCAGTCTGTATCTTCTATAAGCAGCAAACATTTCTTTTCTTTATATAAAAAGACACATATCTCATAAAAATCCCAATCACAAAGTGTTTCCTTACGGCAAAATAAAATCTTTTCACGCTCCAAAAATAAATCACCGTCCAAATCTAGTTTACTCAAACACAAGCTTTGAGATATAAGAAATAAAATAAACAATTGAATAAGGCTATCAAATACGTTTCAAATAGTTTAAGATTAGGTTAGGACGCAACAGGAAACTGGGGTGGAATCGATTGAAACGACGAATCGAAGCAGCTATACCCTAAATTGAAATTGATATCAGTGGGCATCGGCAGCCGGATATTACGGGTGTCAAGCGCAACGCAGCTACGTACGGAAGGTGAGCGATAAGTATCGAGATCTTAATAGATCTAGATTTCAAATAACAATTTACTGGAAGACTTAACTTGCTATCAAGTCGATTTAGAATTATGTAATTACTTGATACGTAATAAATCATAATATTAATACGTGAAAAGCTTTTTTTTAAGAGTATGAAATGTGACACACTTATAGCTTATGTGTAGTATAAGAACAGTATGTTAACATTTTTCAATAATAATGCTTGTAAAGTGCATTAAACCAATAAACAAAATATTACGCATACTACAACGCATTTGACACACACAAACAAATATATTGATAACAATAAAATATCACAGATGTTGCGGAAACTATACTGACAATGACTGGAAACAAAGTAGTTGGTCTTTATAAATGAAGATGGCGTTCTTATCAAAAAGATTAACCATAGAACCTTCATAATGTTTGAACATTATATTTAGAATTTATTATGGTCAAATTTCGACCAGTGCGCGATTACTAGAATAAACGGTTGTCCTTGAACAAATAATAAAAGTCGAATCAAACCTCTACCTTATTAAATCCAATAAGTAAATGATTACGTAAGCAAATGAAATACTTGTGTTAAGGGCACTGAATCACATATTAACCCCTGATTGAGAAATGCAGACATATATTTATGCATCACATCACAAAAATCACAAAAATGCCTGTCCCATCGGAATCGAACACGAGCTTCATGGTTGGTTGGTGGCATTAGGTGTGTACGCTAACCTGTCGGTCAACGAGGTGGTCAATTATATAATAATTGAAACATACAGATCAGTTCTTATCGAAAAAAATGCAAATGATAGAGTTTTCGACAACAATAAAAACAAGTCGCCTATGAACCTCTATAAGTTAATGGTTTTAACAAACTTGTATCTCTGGCTGAGCACTCTGCTCGCCCACTAGCCCGGTGACGTTGTTAAAGTCTATAGACGTACACAACAGTAGTCATTTCGAAAAAAAAAAGTTAACCAACCAAGCAACCGTCTCGTTGGTTGAGTGGCTAGCGTACCCGGCTAACTACAACGTCCAACCGTGAGGCTCGGTTTCGATTCCCGACGGAGATAGGCATTTGTGTGATGAATATTTAGAATTCTGCATTTCCGGGTCTAGGTGTCTATTAAATTTATTCCGGTATCTATTTAAGTATTTCTATGTTTAAGAATCGTTGACTAGGACTCATAACACAAGCATATAATTTGCTTACTTTGGGTTTAGATTCAATTGGTGTAATTTTTCAAAAAAAAACTATGTTCGTTGGTACATCATAATGTATCAGCAAAAATTTTAGTAAGCAGTTTACGAAAAACATATTTGTGCGATCATTTATTTTAAGTTTTTGGTAATAAAAAGAAAGGATTTATAACGGATATAAGGGATTCGGGTTGACAGCTTTGAAACAAATAAAATAATAAGTGGGGATTAAAATAACGAATGATTAATATGGGCTTTGCAGAAAAAACTTTTGGCATAAGTTGCAAAATATTGTCACTGTGTTGGTGACAAAACCGACGCTTGCCTCTTACAATCTGCTTAGTAGAAAGATTTGGCCTACATTATTCAAAAGAGCCCGGAACAAACTTGGCGTGAACTAGGCTAAGAAGCAAAAAATGAACTAAACATGCTATTTTTAGTCTTTGTCTTGTTCTTAGTATATGTCGAATGTCGATAATGTGGTGCGTATGACTAAACATTTTTTTATTGACTAAAGTTTATCCTACCCTACCCACAATTACCATACAGTCATACACAATATTTACTTAGTTTAAACTAAAAATGTACGTAAAACAAAGCTGTTTGAAGGGATTTTCATCGAATAATTAAATTACCACAAAGCACTACTAATCGCAGAACTTTGAGGTCTTCATTAAATACGTACCTCATTTCTTTAATATAGTAATTTTAAGTAACAAGTAAATACTTATTGTTAAACTGAAATAGACTTATGTATGTTTGCATAACGTTATAAAGCATTTAGTGTGATTGAAAGAAATTGTTGATGAAAGAATGAGTAATGTTGGTTTAGTAATTTGAAAAAATGGCATATTAAATATTAACACCACAGACAATGTTAATGTGAATGGTTGTAAATACAGAGAATTACCTAGATTGAAGAAGACAAGATCAAGAATCTCCAAAACCCGCTGTATTAAATATAAAATTATTAACGGTCGTATTTCACGTACAAATTGTAATACAGTGTGCTTAATAAAATGAAATTCTATTTTTGTTGCAATATAAAATATTATTAGGAGTTAAAATACAAATGTATGATACGTTAATATACGAAGTATTTAATATCAAACATTTTTATCAGCTAGACATTCTGCAGCCTTAGAATTATCTTCTTTTATAAAATTTGTTTTTTTTTAATTTGTCTTAAGGTGAAATTAATATGAGCGATAAGTTTACTGTAAAAAATTATACATTGGTCTATGAAGACATAGCTACATCTATGGCTACTACGAGATATTTACACAGTACGACTGTTTTGTCAATACTTGCAATGTGTACATCATTTTTTTATACATTCCTCCTTAAAAACTATTTTGTAAAATACATCTTTGCTTCATCAGAATTTTAATACTCTAGAGGTCTTAGTTAACAGTAGTATATTTTTAACAGGCATGCTTTCGAACTCAGGCTATTTGGATGTATATTAAAGGAAATAACCATTTGAAATTTTTTATGTCTACTAATACCTAAAAGCGTAGCAAAATCTACTAGGTAGTTTTTGTTGCCATTGAATTTTTCGTTGATATCGACTACCTGCCTTAAATTTCATACATTTTGTTTTATTTTCGATTAATATAAGATTATTTTTATTGAACAAATACAACTTTTTAAAATCGCATTCTTTTCTTAGTTATGCACACTCACTTACATTTTTATCTTTAATAAAAGTGACTGGTCGTTCGTAAATAATATAAGTTTATTTATATCTTCCATAGCAAATGACTCACATTGATATGTTTAAGAAAATAAAGTCCAAGAATGGACCCCTGAGGGACACTCATAACCAAAGTTAAAGTTTAGGAAACCATAAACTTTATTATACAAACGATAGTGCACACTAAACAATTAGCGTACATTGTCGACAGCTTGTTAATAATGTATTTTCTAGTCCAGTAAATTCAAAAATATATTCAGTTCATACATTTAACTAGAATGTCGTGTTCGGGCAGCGTGAAAATTAATCGATCGATTAGCTTTTCGTGCTACAAAACTAAGGCTGAACGTGACTCGTGAATCAGTCCCCCGGCAGCGGCCATAGAAATTAATTCACTTGGAAAAAAGTAAAATGCCAAGCGGTCCATTTTTCGGAGTGTTTCCCATACAATTGAGTTGGAGTCTCCAATGTTCTACGCTGAATGATTGTTCACATTCAAACACTCTGTATATGGCTTCCGTTGTTGCGTTGATTCAAATACTGTCATAACCTAGTTTTGCTCGTAACTATGTGATTTAATTACTTTGTGGAAAGAGTGTATTACAAAATACATTCATATTTGACGCGTTACGTAAAAAACATGTTTTTGCAGTTATATATTCATGAACAATTTTAAACCCATTATAAAAAAGTATTGTTAGCAACTCAAATATCTGACCTCTTACAGTACTTTGAAAGTATTGTAACTAGGTCATATTTGTGATGTTTAAATATAGGTAGGTACTTGTACATTGATCTCTTTAATCGAATCAGCATACATGCTTAACGAGATAGCGTTAACTAGCTAATCGTGAGGACCCGTCAGGATTCAAACCCGGGTATTTCTGTGTCTGGAAGTTTATTAATTTTATGTCAGTATCTGTACTTGTATAGTATTGTGTATTTATAAGAGTTGAATAAAAGTGATATATATACTTGTGTTGTATATAATTTGCTTACCTCTAGATTTATACAAAATCAAACATTGAATATACTTTTCAAAACATTATTACCATGTTTTTATGGTATTAGAAGGCAAACAAGCAGACGGATTAGTTAATGGTAAGAAATTCACCAATGACGATAGAAACCAAAGGCTGTAATGGTGCGTTGCTAATCTGGAAATGGGATGTTAGGCCTCGAGCAAAAGTAAGTTTTATCTGTTATCTTAAATTCCGAACCGGAACGCGTTAACTCACCAAAGTTGAATTAGGTTAGTAACACACAATTATTTATTATATAAGTTAGTAATAATAATTTAACCATCCTGGTTTGTTGGTTTTGTCTCTGTTTGAAGATATTTTTATGATATTGGAAGGCAAACAAGCAGACGGATTTCCTGATGGTAAGATATTCACGCCGCCTAGAGACACCAATGGTAGTAATGGTGTATTGCCAACATGAGGCCGAGATGTTAGCCCTCGAACAAAAATGAGTTAACCTGCTATCTTACCCTCCAAACCAGAACACATCAACGGCAAGCACTGACGTCATGGTGGCAGAAGTAGGTAAGACGGTGGTACCTAGTAAAAATATATGTAAATATCATAAATTAAAGAATGAGATTAGCACGAAGTTCTATAGCGATACTTTTCAATACGAGAAACTATCAAATCAATAATTACCATAGCTTTAACTTTATAGTTGTTCTGTGGTACATATTACATACTGTTAATGGATCTGGGTGCCAAATCATGACAACATGCCAAGTACTAGCCGCAGACAATTACATTTAGAATCGACAATAATAAACCGAATTCAAAAGTTATTTTAAATAAAACAAGTAACATTTTTTGGTACATCAAAATGGCGGCCAAATTATTCATAATCAGTCATGTCATCTTACAAAATGACGACAGAGACTTGGTCGTAGCGGTAACCTCCTTAGTCAAAAAAAATACATGAAACACTGATTTCTTCATAAATACATCACTTGTGCACTATAACAGAACTAAATTAAATCAAATGCCATTAAAAGTAACAAATTTCACTAAATTTGACCACCTTGTGGGTCGAGAGGCTAGCGCACACGCCTTATTCCACCAACTAACTGTAAGTCCGGGGTTTGGTTCCCGAATGGACCAGGCATTTGTGTGATGAATATTTAGCTAACACCCATAACACAAGGACATAATTTGTTCACTTTGGGGTTAGATTCAATTTGTGTAACTTGTCCAGAGTTATTTGTATCTAAGAGATATTTATAATTACACATTAGTTCTGACACGACGGCCACAAGAGAGCAACGGACCTATTACGTTACATAGGTAATTATATTTAAAAAAATTGGTTAATACAATCTTCAATCTTCACGCCCATATTCCCGAAGAAGTAGGCACAGGCACAACCAGGACACCCACGACTAGCCGAAGACACTAAGTCCCACAATGTGATAGGTGGCAAGCCTATCGCTGACCGGGCACATATCCAATAATCCAATCCCGGGCAACAATTTTTTTTTATTAGAAAATTAGAAAAAAACATTTTTATTTTGTTGCCCGACCCGGGGTTCGAACCCGGGACCTCATGCAGTCAAGTTCAACAACCGATCCGCTAGACCACAGAGATTCGATAATAACTCCTAAATGGCTATACATATATTTTATTAACATCCCCTAGTACTTTTGAGTTATCTACCTAACCTATGTATATAAACAAAAATCCCCATTTCCAATTTTGGTAATCTTTTTCCGTTTTGCTAGTTATTGTCGGGAGATGGTTTACGTGAAGAAAAAACTATAAAATCGCAGCAAAACCAGCATTGTAATGCAAATTTTCATCTACATAATAGGTATGTTAATAATATCATTATCACTTATCAGTGTAAATGGAATTATTACCTATCTTTTCAATTGCCGCCATAGTCCTTTCGTGTTTGGCCGAGTAATCAAGTACAAGCAATAGATAAGCATAAAAAACGCCTTTTATATTTTATTTATTAAAAATTTAAGACAAAAACTAAGTTTAACACAAACTTGGTATTTCCAGCGGTTTCCACACTAGGCTACGCCTGTATCGTGGCGACCATGTTCTTACTTGGATCTACTTTTTATTAAATTTACAGGGCATCCACAGTTAAATTATTATTTTTAATTAAAAAATCTTGTTATCACACACTCTGTTTGAAGTTGATTAAAAATATAGCGTTTTAAATAAACTACAATAACATAAAAACCAAAATAGAAATAAAGTTGAACCTTTCTGATTTATAATCTTGAGACAGATTAAGTAGCAATAAAACAAATAGTTTTATTGCAATTTGAAAATCCTTTACGTAGCGGCCGAAGTGCCACTAAAATAAATGTTCTGTCAGAGAGAAAAACGAGCGGGACGCTAGCAACCTACACCCGCGCCGGCTATCTACCTCTGTTTCATTTCTAAAAAATCAACAAAGAATTAAGGTCACAGAATGTGAAGTTTTTTGCAACGAGTAAGTAACTGTATGACAACTGCGCATTTATACTTTTATTTTCGAAATAGATAACGGACACGTAGCTGCAGTTTATTTTAGAGACAATGGCTTTGAGGATCAACGTTTTAAAGGCGTTTAAAATTTCATTCTTATATCACGTAATGTCAAATACAGTGGTGCTATTTAAATTATTTATTCGCTTCGGTACAAATAGTGGTACTGTACGTGTGTTTAATGGACTAGTTTCGTATTTTTCGTGATAATACAAATACTATGCAAGTTTTCTAAAAGCTAGACGCTTATTATATCAAAAAGTTAACTAGTTTTTTTAAGATATTACGTTAATTTAGGTTTGGAGTTTTGGCGCCATCTAGAGAAAAGATGTTTGTAATTTTTATTTTAAGTATAGTTACTCAATTTAGGTAACATTTTGACAATTTTATTCAGTGAAAGTGTACAAATGAAATAATAATGAAGATATTAGTGTATCGTGTATTTCCTCGTTGCTGCCAAACCTCATTAAAATAGCTTGAGTAATGAGACCACTCATGACCCTGATACTACTTTCTTTGACATATTATTATGACCAATTTTGAATAACTTAAACCCGATTTTGTTAAATCGCTATACTTGATGCAAATTTAAACTTGATTATTTGTAAATGCTTTAACTTGTGCAATAAAGTATTAAACAATTTAGAAATATTTTAAAATAAAAGTAGCCTAAGACACTCCTTATTACATCAACTACTTGCCTGTGAAAGTTCCGTCAACATCGGTCCAGCCACTTCATAGATTAGCCAGAAAAAACAGACAAACTGACCGACAACAATGGTAAAAATGACATTTTGGGAAATTAATCTACTGTACCTACATTCGTATGCACGTATTAAGTACGTACTTTAATATTACAAACACTAATACATATTAGATCCCACATAAATATGTGTGATTTACGGGAAGTTTGTATTTTATTGTTACTTTTGGAATGCTTTAACTTCTTTATTACTTAATTTTGAATAACTATCATTTACAATAATTTCATTAAAAAAAGTTTTGTTACATCTGTAATATTTTAAAAACGCTGTTAGTGTTATTTAAGAGTTCATCGCTTGTTATAAGCATTAATAAGATGATAAGCTGACATTTACGAGTAGTTTTAAGATTTTATTGTTATTTTAAAGATACTGAAATTCAACTTAAAAAAAGTTATTACATATAATACGTAATAGTTAAAGATCCGAACATAAATCACCGTGCTAATAATAATAGAATGATGCATATTTTTTAATCAATTTAGTACATTAGAAAATATATACAAATGTGTTGACTAATGGCCAATATTAATTATCAATCCTAATCCAAAACTTGCTGTCCAAGATTGATATTTTGATCCATTTTTATGTTATCGCTTGCCAATAACATATCTGTGGACAGGATAAATATGGCAATTAGGTTTAGGATAGGCCGGCGGATACGCAGCTATCTAGATTGCTTCCAATCCATCTTTAGAGAAACATTATTAACATTGGCCGTAAAAAAACATGGTTAGAACCATAGATTGTTTTTTTTAAAACAAGCCCGTTTTAATGTTTTTGCAATGTAATAGCACTTACGTCCACATATTGTTATATTGTTCAATCAAGTAAAAAGAACTGGCATCGACATATAGTAGTACTATTTAAATTATGTATTTCGGCTATATTCGTCAAACTTCGGAAATCCGAATATATTTTAAAGATATCTATATAGAGTTGTTCTAACATATAATTAATAATTTCATCCAATTTAAAAATAAAAGTATAAAGTGTAATAAGAGTAAGAAATGTAAAGCCGAAGCGCATAATTTAAATACTACTATTTAGGTACAATTAACAACCCGGTAGTAGTTAGTCCTGGTAAATAACGTTTATGATTCATTAATTGTTTCTTAAACTTAATAAATGTATCTTATATCATTATTAGTAATCGATAAAAATAGTATAAGTTTAACATGATTTTACTTCAAACGCACTTTATTTAATTAAAAATCCAGCAATAAGAATAGACTGTGACAAGCATTTTGTCCATTTACATTATTTTGAACTACACAAGAAACATTGTCGAAATAAATACATTTATAATTTCGCAGTAGTTAAATAAAAATATGATATAATTGTAAATTAAACGGGGAATTTTCTAATTTACTTAATTGATTACTTTGTTATGTGTACGTCATGAAACAGAACTACGCAATTCCCTTTCTGAAGAAGGAATTTTCTCGTTTATAGACCCATAAACTTCAACGGGTCAAATGTTTTGCTTATAGGTCGATTCAATGTTAAATATTTACGTTAATTTGAGAACAAATTCAAGACAAAAACATTCTGTTTTAAAATACAGCCTATTTTATTTTAAATAATTAGCACTTTTTATCTTTGAAAATATTTAAAGAATACACATGATTTAATCGCCTCTGTGGTCTAGCGGTCCGGGTGTTGGACTTAACTGCATGAGGACCCGGGTTCGAATCCCGGGTCGGCCAACAAAAAGAAAATTGGATTTTTCCAATTTTTTAATAAAAAATGTTGGTCGTGATTGGAAATGTGCCCGGTTGGCGATAGGCTTGCCACCTATCACATTGTGGGACTTAGTGTCTTCGGCTAGTCGTGGGTGACTTGGTTGCACATCTGCCTCCCTGTTCGGGGATATGGGCGTGAAGATACTTTTTTATTGTGAATAAATTCCAAAAAACGAGGGCTATTATTTTTTTTATCGTTTATTCTGTTTACTTTTCATGAAAAAGTTAAGAAACGGATTTTCACCAAATCTTTTGTTAAGGCAGCTTTTTAGCTTAAATCAAAATTTGGTATATTTTTTATTAAAAAAGAGGAACAGTCAGATTGTACTCAAACTCGTGGAGGCAATAGATTTCGCGCAATGATTCTTTGATTTCGAATAGAAGCGTACTTTGTGTTTTAGTACGTATTGTTGGTGCTACTAAAACAGAAAAATGTGTATTTAGTGTTTGTTGTGGATCTGGATATATTTGGAGTTTTCGGCTTATAGTGAGTCCAATCCACTCACTATCCACCGTCTTTACTGTTTTGTCATGCTGTACATGTACAGTTTTAGCGAGGAATTACAAATTATATAATGTTATTTCAACTTGAACAGGTTATTATCAGCAAGATCACTGATGGTAGGATCACTGAAAAATCCATGGCTTTATCTGTTCCTGCTATCGTAATGATCGGCAATTTGAAGATCCGGTAGAATTGTACAATAGGCCTAACAGCCTGAACTCAGCACAGTGAAGTACCTACAATATTTATAATGTCTATAGGCCGCAACTTATTTTTACCATCAGGAGAGCCGTGTGCTTGTTCGCTGACGCTGAAAGACACTAGGTGGTAGAGTTTTGCAGCGACTCGCCCAGGTTGGTACAACTGCCTTATCCTTATTCCTGTCGCCGTAACGTCAGTGCTTGCCGTTGACGTGTTTCGGTTCGGCGGATAAGGTAGCCGATCAACTTACTTTAGCTCGAGGCCTGACATCCCGGCCTCAGGTCGGTTACACACCATTGCCACCTTTGGTGTCTCTAGACGGGGCGAATTTCTTAACATTAGGAAATCCATCTGCTTATTTGACTTCCGATATTATTAAAATATGCTACGAAAAATGGGAGTAGAAAACATATTTATCAAACGGACTTCCTTAAACGTTTTAGATGGTTGAAGTGTCTTTTTTCTCATATATTTATTTATTATTTTTATGATATTGTAAGGCAAACAAGCAGACGGTATTTCTGATGGTAAGACATTCACGCCGCTTTGAGATACCGAAGGTGGTAATAGTACGTTGCCGTCCTGAGGCCGGGATGTTAAACCTTGAGCAAAAGTAAGTTTACCTGCTATCTAATCCTCTAAACCGGAACACATCAGCGACAAGCACTGACGTTATGGCGACAGGTATAGCAGTGATACCAATCCGGGCAAGTCGCTGCGAAATTCTACCATCTGGTCAGATGTCACTGTGTTTGTGACGGTAAGCCTATACTACAACAGGGGTTTGCAAAATATTTTATTTTAATTCGGTTTACATTATTATAATACTATATTTGAAAGAATACTAGGTGGCTTGGCAAACGTCGTTCTCATAAGTATTTCAAGTAGCAATTACTAATCAATCATAATGTATTTTAAAAGCATTATTCATACCAATCAGAAAAAGAAATCACCAAAAAATTGGAGCCTTTTTGTAAGGATGCAATCACAAAAATATTTTTTTTGTAAGATTTAACAGAAATGTTTGCTTCTCCCTAAAATTCTCTCTAAAAATTCTCCCTAAAAATGAGAGGCTAAGAGTGATCAAGTAATTTAAAAACCTGAAATATAAATGTTTATAGCATTCTTTATACTTAGAATTAGCATTAACATACAAATATAAAAATGTATACTCACAACTATTTGTTAATAAAAACCCTGTTGAAACTCCCAACAATACTAGAAAAAATATTAATAAGAGCACTATCAATGCCGGTCTACAATAGTGGATCCAACAATAGTCTTCCGAATTTGCTGCTTGCCCGCTCGAAGTCCAACAGCATTTACAGGATGATTCAGAAGATGCTGCAGACCGTACCACTGCACTATTCCCTTGTTGATTCACTATCACACCCTGTACAGGAGTTTCGTTTCTTTGGTTAAGAGTTGTATTCTTTTCGGAAAGCCTAGCAAACCCTGAGCTATCATCATCTTGGGAATTCCCATACACTCCATATGATGCGACCATATCAACTCCTGAAAGTGATCTGGTAGTTTCATTCGCTCCATTTTCTTGAACTCCATTATTGTCTGAACTGGGCCAACATTCACAAGAACATCGGTCCTCTTTCCTCCTTTGGCGAATTTGAGCGGCATCAGATCTTGTTATTTGTGCGTCAATTTTCTTTTCTTCTTCCTTTTTTATTTTCGTATCTTGAGGTACTGTTTCGTGACTAGTGTTGTAATTGGGTTGTAAATTTTTGTGGTTTTCAATATACCAGTGCCGCTCTTCAGCTCTTAGTGTAGTGTCGTTGTTACCCTCGTATACGTCGGCGTAATTGGAGAGAGGATGTGAAGTTGGACTGTAAAGAGGCACTGACGCGAGCTGTCCATATCCGCGGTCGTATTGGGGTGGTCGATTATTGGCATAATAGGTTGTGGATACAGGCACGGAGTAGTCATATCCCGGCCTGTTCATTTTTAGTCCTCACCCGCCACATTTGAATTACGCCACTATTAAAACACAATCAAAACTAAAATTATAATTTAAGTGCTCCAAAACTGCAAAAACCGACTCCAAAAATTTTGTTACCTCGAGATACAATGTTCTTTTTCGAAATGTAGCTAATTATTCCGAGGCGATTTTAAATAAATTTTATCAATATCCAATTTTTAGCTTAAAGTTATACTTAATAAAACTTTAGTTTTAATTTATTTTAACAAAATTATTATTAAATAAATATCCCTGGACAAAGATACACACATTAAATCTAACCACAAAGTAAGCAAATTTTATGCTTTTATTATAGATGTTACTCGACGATTTTATTACATAGAAATACTTAAATAGATGTCGAAATAAAATTAATGAAATAATAACCATTGATGCATTATCAAAATCATTCAAAAACAAGAAGTTAGATCATGACAAAATCATTATGAAATTGCCTCAGAATAATAACTTATATTTCTAGGAAAGAACCATCCAAATTGGTTAGTTATTGGCCAAAAAATCACGTAACATAACACAAGAAAATCATGCAGTCGAATTGATAACATCTTCTTGGAGTCGGTTAAAAATACTATCTATGTCGAGGTTGATATTCAAGGAATATAAGCGTCATTCAAATATACCAAAGAAACTTTGTATTCATCAAACTTTACTGTCGCACTTAAAGCCCGAAAGTTATGAAGTAAAATACGGTCTGTTTATCTCAATTACCTCTCTTGTTCGTCTATAGTGTTTATCTTTTGTGTTAAGAAGCAGGCGTTGTTACTGGATAAGGTAGACAAAGAAGTAACAACGGAAATAAATAAACTAAGTTAAGATCCATTGACTTATTCCTAACTTATATTACACGATTAAAGATTTGGTGAAAGTATTTCTTTTGTTTTCATTTATTTCTTATGTCCGGTTACTACATTTAAGGAAAAAGCCGTTTTTGCTAAGGGACGGTAGTTTTTTATACGAATAGTAAAAATACCTAACTACGGTCGTTTACTGTCAAATGCAAATCATTTTAAATAAATAGTAGCGGCTCGCCCCGGCTTCGCACGGTTATGAAATATACTTATAAACCTTCCTCTTCATTTACTTTATCTATTTAAAACAAAAAAAGTGTGTGTGTACTTATGTACACGCGTTAGAAGTTATACTTCTTCAGCGTAATAAAATAAAAATCTTTTTAAAAACTAAAATGTTATCTATAGCTAACTTCATAGCTAACTTTATCATGTCGGTTTTTCGTGACGGTGTACGCGCGCAACGTAAAAATTTACCCTCATCATTTTTTCCTAACCCGCCAAAAGAAGTATAACTTCAAAAATCGCATCAAAATCCGTTGTTTGTTTGTAACTCCTCCACGAAAAAACTGCTTAACTGATTGTAATGAAATTTGGCACATACATAGAAGGTAACTTGGATTAACACATACGATAGCTGTTTTAATTCCAAAAAAATGTTCAATGTGAGACCATTAACCACGCAGCCAACCGTTGCGTAGCTTTAAAGATTTAAGCATACGAATGGGCTCAGGGACAGAGGAAGCGTCTTTGTTTTATACTATGTAGTGATGATCAACGTTTCGTTACTATTAGATAAACAACCAATGGTTATACTAATGGATTAAGGTCCGTTAATTTTATGAATCGGGCTTTGATCACTAAAAAGTACTTCGACGCTCGTATTTCTAAAGATGTAGGCATGTACTCGAATGTATGTTATATTGTTACGAGTATTTGGCACAAAACTGTTATTTGGCAAAATTGTTTCCAATTGTTTTATTAGAAAAATAATAATACACACATTTTGATTGACTGACCCGAGATTCGAACCCAAAACCTCGTTAAGTTAACGCCAACACTGATGACTTTATATTATAATATAACAAGACTACTTTTTTACATTGTCAAAAATCGCTAGTTGTATATGGAGGGCTAAAATAAGTGCTTGGTGTCGTATTTATTGGTGTTATGTATAACCAAATGTAACAAGAAAGTATTTTATGTCTAATAATTTTCTCTAGTCACATAACACTTCATTACATGCCTGTTACTTCATTTTCCTTAATTATTTGAATTTTATACCTACCCACAGTTGAGTAAATATGTGTGAGAAAGGTTTTCGAAACGAAATAACTCGTAATTAGTTTTATAATTTTGTATTTTTATAAAACACAGACGCTTATGGTTTCATTATCTGTGGTTTTATTATTTTTTAAAAGTACGTAATTTTCTTTGTTACTACTATAACTGAGAATTAACGAATTAAATAAACTTCATAGAGTCGAATAATTTAACTTGATATCGTGGAAATGTTATAACTATGACATAAGTTTCAATACTCCAAATTAAAAAGCACCGATTTGCACATACATTATAAGAAAGAAAGAACTCCATCGCTAACAGAATTGAACCCGTATTCTAAGTGTTGAACTCAGAGACATTAATTATATTTTAGTCAGTACTTAATTCGAAATTTCATATAAAAACTGTGACTTATAGATTAAATGATAATTTTCGTCTCTCGTTTATGGCGATCTAGTCGTTTACTGAGAAAAAAGGGTATACGTTCAAATCCTGTCTACAGTTTTTTTGACCTTAAAAAATTATCCCAGGAACGAGAAAATCGATAAAATTAAGATTAAGATCACTTTAAAATTTTTGATTTTTAAAAGGAACTTACAAGTTTTACAGTGATTTGTATTTTGCTAATTACTTTCACAAGCAATTAATTTATTGAACATGATACTACAAGTCCCAGTAGGACAGGGTATAGATAAATTTATCTACTAATAAATTAAGTGAGTTAGATATTAGTAATTCGATAACTTAATAAAACATTCTCATCGATAAAATAATTATAAAAAACTTATTGCATTTGAAACGCGAAGAAAGAAACCTTCTATGTATGCGTGTTCACAAATACTATCACGCGCCTTATTTATATACATATTTATTATTATTATGTATATACATATTTAAAAATGAATGAATGTCCACGGAAAATAGGACCGTGGTAATCACATCATGTCTGAATGGATGAATCAATTTTGCTAATTCTTTTTTGTAATAGTAGTTATTGTCAGACAGTTAAGAAGAAAACAATAGGAAAAACTGCGGGGAAAATGCGAAAAACTATGAATGATGACGAAATGAATTTTTTCCATACAAAGTGTTAGTATCTATTGATTCTAGTGATACTAAGTTCGCCGCATCAGCTAGTCGCATGTAATTTTTAAATAGCTTTATTTTATCGTGCTGCTTGTTTTTTCAGTGTTTCTAAATACGAGTACCTAAACTATTTTCAATGCCTACTCAACCTTTACCCTGTTTATTTATCTTAACTGCATGTGTATTTGTAAAAGAACATCTACATTTATAAAACATCTTATAGAAAACCTAATTATACATCATCTTACAGAATTTAAACATCTTATAGAATTGACCGCCTCGTTGTTCGAGTGGATAGCGTACACGTCTTCCTACACCGATCATCCGCGAGGCTCGGGTTCGATTCCCGACGGAGGCAGACATTTGTGTGACGAACATTTAGATGTCTGCATTTCCTGGTCTGGGTGCTTATTAAATTTATTCTGGTATCTAAGTATTTCTATCTATTAGAATCGTTGACGAACACTTATAGCACAAGCATATGATTTGCTTGCTTTGGGGTTAGATTCAATTTGTGTGACTTGGCCAGAGATATTTATTTATTAGAAAACGACGCAAAAGATTTTCATAAAATTCAGTGTTGCATGTGTTTAGTTCAGTTTTTGTATTATTTCAGAGTCATTAGATCTAGTGTTGAACCGGGTCCCCTGTGTAGAATAGATCATCTGCCTTTTCCACCAGGCAACTCGTAAGACCACTAGTGGTAGAGTGCTATGCAGCAGTTGCTCGGGTAGGGATCCACTGCCTTACCTATTCCAGCTGCCATGACATCGTCGTGTTCCGGTCCAGAGGGTAGGGAAGCCGGTAGACTTGCACAAGGCCTAACATCCCGGCCACAGGACAGTGACGCACCTATAATATCTATGGTGTTCATAGGCCACGATATTTCTTCCTATCATGAGAGCCGTGACCTTGTTCACTGTATTATCACATAAAAAATAATTAAAAAGAAAACTATTTGCAATTCATATTTCCTCATTTTATTGGCAAACATAATTCAACATACTCGATTTAATTTTTTTTTCTAATGTCATAAACAGCTAAAATTGGTGCACCAATCTTCCATTTATTGGCTACTCTATAAAAAAGAACATTTGAGATTGCAGATTTCAGAGTAAGATTTTATCTTTTAGAAGTTTAACCTCTTGTTAGTGTAGTTACATTCAAGTTTGTAGGGTCGCGACCCTCGTTGCGACAGCCATCTTGAAAAGGGGTGCACATAGTTTTTATGATTTATCTGGCAACCCATTCGTCTCAAAGAAAACTTGTAAAATATTTTTTGTTGCAAATTAAATTTTCTCTAACTATGACCTTGTAACTTTTTGTTGTAGAAGCAAAAAAAGTTATAAACAAGCTTGAATCAACAGTTGTAGATAAAGTGGGGATACAACCCTTATCAATTTTTCTAGCTTTATGTGATTCAACCTTTAACTTCTTTTCACTTTATCCAGGAGAGATAATAGTCATCATACTACGCTGAAAACAATATGACGTCAATATATGAATATTTTTATGGCTAATTTTGGTGTATAAACCGATGATGATGTACCAGTTTGTTAGTTTACTAGTTCACCCGTGTTGGTCCGAGCTCCTTTGCAAAATAGACTACACTATTGCACTAACACCGTAACATCCTACTAGGTGGCAGAATTATGCGACTAGCCCGAATTGGTAGCACTGCCGCCATACCGTCAGCAATTGCGGTTGACATATTTCAGAGAATAAGTTAGCTGGTAAATTTACTTTTGCTTTGGGACTAACATCCCGGCCTAAGGTTGGCAACGCACCATGACCGCCTTTGGTGTCTGTAGGTGGCGTGAATTTTTTACCACCACGAAATCAGTCTGCTTGTTCGCCTTCCAATATCATGAAAAAGTATTTTGTATCTATGACGTCATGTTATGCGAAATTAATAAAATAAAATCACTCTCAGATTGACATAGTTTCCCGCTTCTCACAGCACGAATATTAATATTTTCGCGCTTTCGAACTTTCGTTCAACGAATTCAATAATTCTGATAACAACTGCTAGATGGAGGCGGTTGTGAAAGGGATTTCAGATTCATTGGTTAATTAATATTTTGTCATTTTTTTAAATTAACTTATTTAATAAAAAAAAGAATTCTTTACAACATATTTTCAAAATTTTGGTATATTAAGCAACTATTAACCTTGTGATAGAATAGTTTTATCACAATGTAGTGGAATAATTTTGTTAAGTTAAATGTTTTGTAAAAACTTTTTAGCACACTTTTCGTGTATAAATAATTTTCATTTTGTTATTGATTTACTGATATTTTATTTCATCTAAAAAAATAAAAAATAGGACTTCAGAGTAAATACAAAGCTGTGGTTGATGATGATATATCCAGCCACTTATTGAATAATCTAATAAATTAAATTTGAAGAAATGTATCAATGTCGCAGTCGGACAAGTACTCGGTTTCTTTAATTAACGAAACGTAATCCTTAAGCAAAGCAATTCGTAGTTTATCTAAAAGTAACAAGTTACTTAAGAGTTTCACAAGTCTTTTGAGTTAACCTGCGTATACCGCAAGATATCTTACCGACGGTGCTTTAGAGATTGCGATTTGAAGAAACAACTAGCGTCTGGTAGCAAAACGGCTCGTTTCTTGAATATGATAATCGCGCTAAGTGGCAGAAACTTGCGAGCATTCATTGAGATTGATACTACAGCCTTTGCCAGTCTCTTTTAAGACTCATTGTTATTCGTGTTTTGTTTTGGTTGCCCTCCAAACTAAGTTAACTGGTAAACTTACTTACGCTATAACTAGCGCAGTAAGTTGTAATTTAGAGTTTAAGTTTTTAGTTTTTATTTTTTAGTTTTAAGGTTTTAGTTTGAAGATACAAGTTTTTAGTTTTGTAATGTTTTTTTCTTGCAAAAAAATATAAAACTATCCAAAATCCGCTAGGTGCTTTAAAATTCTGAAAATATTTTTAAACAATAATTCAAGTGGTATAATATTATTTTACAACTAGAATCCACATTCCCTAATGAATTTATAGATTTAATTATAAATTTAATTGGTATATATGTTTATGATATGATGTTTATAGGCGACGCATGTGTGTTATTATAAGGAAACCTTTGGGCTTTAATACCTCATATACTACAAAAAAAGAATTTATATAACATAATTTAAATGTAAACTAATCACAAATTATATTACTTTTAAATTTACACTTTAGAAGTAATTCTTTTAAAGTACACTTAAAAGTGTAAGAGATATAAATTATCCCACGTCCGAAGGACAACAAAAGAAAAAAATTTAAAGCTAGTCGTCCCCGTGAACTTCGTACTGCCTGATATTGACAGCTAATAACAGTTTGTACGAACGAAATAAAAGTATCGTTTTTCTTATTTTCCTTGTAATTTTCCCACTTTCTCTTCAAAAACCTTGAGCATTATAAAACATGTCAAAAAATAGATCAATTTGTCCAACATCTTTCAAGTTTTGTACTAACCAATACATTAAGTGATTCAATTTTAAACTTCGACGGAAGAAGAGGTGTGTTATAAGTTTGATGGGTTGGTATGTGTGTCTGCCTGTATCATTTTAATTCAAAAATTAATGAACCGATTTCGATGCAGATTTTTGTTTGAAAGCTGACGTGTTTGAGACGATTCTTATTACGGGAGTCGGGAGGTATTGTTTTTTTTTAATACCATTTACAGAGATTACTTATTGTCTGTCGTAAATATAATTAATTTGCTAAAATAATTTTATTAAAATCAACAAATTAATGTAACAAATGAAATCTGAAATCCGAGTCCAAAATAGAAATAACATTCTCGGTAATCCTTATTTTAAAATAAGTTTATAAACTTGAAAGTTAAAATCAACATTTAACTTAATAATGGTAAAGTAATAATACATTTTACTTTGAATTATGTTCATAGCAGGTGAAACTTGAATGAAAAAAAAACACAACTATGAATAATAATTATAATTTAATTTTGACCATGAGGGAAAAGATACTTTTAACGTTTCTTTATGTGAATATGTGTGGCATCATAACTTCTGTTTTGTGAATATGTGAATATGTGTGGCATCATAACTTCTGTTTTGTGATTTTGTTTAAAAGCTGATGTGATCTTAATAATACTTAGCTACAGTATATCGTCTGTCTTGTCTAGCGGTCCAGGTTTTGGACTTGACTTCATGAAGTCCCGGGTGCTATTCCCGGGCCGGCAAGAAAAAGAAAATACGGTTTTTCCAATTTTATAATAAAAACAAATGTTGCTTGGGATTGGATGTATAACTATTTTGGCGATAGGCTTGTCACCTTTTATATTATGGGATTTAGTGTCTTTGGCCAGTCGTGATTACGATGGTTGTATAGTATTTAAATTATGCGCTTCAGCTTTACACTTTTTACTTTTTTTACACTTTATATTTTTATTTTTAAATTGGCTGATCTAATCTAAATGTTTTATTATGTGTAATAATGAATCTAATCTATATCTAAATATATCTTAACTCTATCTTTAAAATACATTCGGATTTCCAATTATAATTAATAGGACTTTACAACTTAGTAATAAAAAAAACAATCTAATATACGAAGTTATAAGTCATTGTCGCTTAAGTATGGGTAAGAATTTATTGAAATAACCTCTTTTAAGTGGATAATCGTATCACACCGTTTGCCAGCTAAATAACTGATTATTTAACCCTCTACTCATTTGTTTAAGTGAAAAAAAAACAAAAAAAAATACAGAGTTAGAACAAATTGTCGCTCGACTAAAGCTGAATTTACTCAAATAACATCGTAATCGAAAATCGTGTCATGGATCGCGCGTTGGCCAGCTAATAAAATTAATGCTAACCCTATATTCAGTTGTTTTAGTAAAAATAACGACAGTTTATAAACTTGGTAATACTAAAAAACTAATGAATTTATAGGGTTAGAACGAATTGTCGCTCAACTAAGGCTGAATTTACTTAAATAACCTTTTTAAGTGGAAAATCGTATCACGGACCGTTGGCCAGCTAATAAAATGAATGCCTAACCCTCTATTCATCTGTTTTACTAAAAATAGCGACAGTTTATAAGCTTAGTAATTATTAAAAAACGAACGAATTTACAGGGTTAGAATGAATTGTCGCTCGACTAAAGCTGAATTTACCTAAATAACCTTTTTTAAGTGGAAAATCGTATCACGGACCGTTAGCCAGCTAATAAAATGAATGTCTAACCCTCTATTCAGATGTTTTAGTAGAAAATAGCGACAGTATAAGCTTAGTAATAATAAAAAAAAAACAACGAATTTACGGGGGTAGAACGAATTGTCGCTTGGCTAAAGCTGAATTTACTTAAATAACCTTTTTAAGTGGAAAATCGTATCACGGACCATTGGCCAGCTAATAAAATGAATGCCTAACCCTCTATTCAGCTGTTTTAGTGAAACAGAACGTGTTATGTATGTTGGAGCAGCCCCACCTGTCCAGGAAATATATGTAAATAGCCAAATCATTTAAATATCCATCCGAGTATCGCGTATGTGTATTGAATTTTGTGAACGTTGGATAGTTTGTAACCTACTTCGAAAAGCAAGTGGTCATCTATTTGACTGTATTATTTTGTATGTGTGTTAATTGATTCTTGGCCCTATAACTAACAGATTTCTTTTTGTAATGTTGGTCATGACTCCATTTTTCATACAAATCTGATCACGACCTCTATAGTTCTTTTTGAGTTATACTTAAGATGTTCATGACTGTGATAGTTTCTGGATCTTGAAAATTCATATGAGTGGTATCATAATGGACATCCTTGGATTTAAGAGATTTCGATAAAATAATTATCGAAATCGCAACGTAATTATGAAATTGGAATTGGTTCAATTATACTTTTAAATATTGTAAATTATCTATATTGTAAAATATCTACTATAAATTTGTTTTATGTTTATGTTATTTGTTAATAAATAATGTTGACATTTCACTTACTACTACTAATTAAAAATAAATAAACAGTTGACGGTAGTCAGCAAGCAGTGAAGTTGCGGAAAATGTAATTGCGTGTGTTACTCAAGCTAGAAACGTACCATCATCGGCGGGTTAAGCTAACAGACGCGACTGATAAGTGTACGCGTATACCGTCCGCGGACGCTTACGGCTCACATAAACATCCAGCGCGCCAGATATGGGACGTCCGATCGCTTAAGGTCACGTCCGCGACTTACGTCCGATAATTTGCACGACTCAGTCTACTTTTATTATCTCTTCTATAAGTCGCGTCCTATAGTATATTTCCAACTCTACCCGAAAAAGAGAATATCCAAGCAAACATGTCTAATTTCCAATGACGTAGTCAACCTTCAAATCGAAAAAATGTATTATAAAATCACTGTTAACTGTTACAGTTTGAAGTAATAGTAGAGTAATTATATCGAGATCATTTTCTAAATAGTATTTTATGTTAGACAGAAACTTCATGATATCAAAAATTTGATACTATAAATGCGAAAGATTATAAAACTGGGTAAATATTTGTTACTCTTTCACGCCAAAACTACTAAACTTTACACGGATATAATTAACACGTCAGAATAATACATAGGGTGCAATTAATACAATATGTAATGTGGCACGCAAAGACGTCTCACAAGCTACTATAAAATAGATCTTTATAGTGTTTCATGAAAAAACATTACTCTCGATAAATAGTCATTTCTAAAACTTATAAAGCAATTAATATGGATACAAGAATTGATTTAAGTGAAGTTTTAAAAATACCAATAAAAAGGTCGGCACAAATACGTTATGTTTTAAATAATTGCTTGTAATTTGAAAGTAGTAAAAGTTCGTAAATTTGGTAGAAAATATATTAATATTGTGAAATGAATTTGGTAAACAGTTGGTACTTTTGCTTTATACTAATAATGCTTTAATCAATTAGAAAGCTAATCAAATGTGGCTTTGAAATCTCGTTATCTATAATTCGTATTGTTGATTGCTCAGAATTATGGCCATACATTAAAGCTGATGGACGAATAATTTTCATTAAATAATGGAGACTAATAGCGACCTTCTCAGTTTCATACAGGATAGATATGTCATAGTTACATGATTTCTAAATTTATATGCCAATATTTGTTTATCCACGACATATAATAGTTAGTATTTCATACTTTCATCCCCCTTTATAGCCTTTTGGAGTTTGATTTTTGAAAATCATGTTCGTTATATTTGAACTTGGGTCTTTATGTATATTCATATTGAATTTCATCAATACAGTGGTTTAGATAGTGAAGCATTTCAGAATGACAAAGAATTATTACTTATAACATTAATTCGAAAAATTATACGTTGTAATTTTGTTTCGCACCCTATACACTAATTTTAAGCCATCGCTATCTTCTTTCAACGAGATTAATAGAAAGAGATAAAACACTTTTAGTGCTATCAGATTAGTCTGTGCACAGCAACAGCAACCACCACCAATGTGAAATATTGAGTAAAATTAGTCTGTTTTGGTGAAATTTTGTATAATGTGATTCAATTATTATCTAATATATAAAATTCTCGTGTCACGGGGTTCGAACTTGAACTCCTCCGAAACGGCTTGACCGATTCTCACGAAATTTTGTGAGCATATTGAGTAGGTCTGAAAATCTATTTTTCATCCCCCTAAATGTTAAGGGTGGTCCACCCCTAAATTTTTTTTGTAATTTTCAGATTTTTTTGTTTTTATTTTTTTATGATACAGCATATAAAAGTACATACAATCCTAAATTTTCACCCTTTTATCACCAACCCCTGTTTTTTAATAGAGAACTGATCAATCGTAATTTAA
>NJDC01001143.1:158948-170009 GCA_002245475.1 Calephelis virginiensis
TTCTCACGAAATTTTGTGAGCATATTGAGTAGGTCTGAGAATCTATTTTTCATCCCCCTAAATGTTAAGGGTGGTCCACCCCTAAATTTTTTTTGTAATTTTCAGATTTTTTTGTTTTTATTTTTTTATGATACAGCATACAATACAATCCTAAATTTTCACGCTTTTATCACCAACCCCTGTTTTTTAATAGAGAACTGATCAATCGTAATTTAATTAGTTATATGGCAAAACAACGTTTGCCGGATCAGCTAGTAGTTTATAAGTAAAGCATTCGATACGAAATCAATGTATCTTGTGTTTTCTAATTTCCACCGAATCTCACTAAATAAAAATGTTACCACTATACTTAAATCCTTGATATGACTGATTGTGACACCATTGACATACATAAAATATATAAATTAAGTATCTTCACGCCCAAATATTCGATGAAGTAGGCGGAGGTATAACCAGGGCACCCACGACTAGCCGAAGACAGTTGCAAAATGTGATAGGTGGCAAGCCTAATTTACTATTTTTTTGTTGCTTGACCTGGGGATCAAACCCGGGACTTCAAGAAGTCAAGTCCAAAGTCGGAACGCTAGACCACAGAGGTGATTAAACATATAATAACAGTAAATAATGCTACATCATACTCTTTAAGCATTTAACACGCATCGGAAAACGCAGACAAAATAAAATACAATAGATTGGGCCCTTCACTAGCTGCCCCGGCAAACCTTTTATTACCCGCCCCGTATCACGTGATTTCTTATTTATTATTTCATTAAATAATTCATTTTGAATAAATATTTTGAATAGTACTAAAGCATGTCACTTCTTTCAAACCACCCAGCAGTTTTCTAATTATAGATGATGTAAGAAATGTCGACTTTATTTAAGCGAATCTAAAATGGAGGAGTTATAAATTATTTCAGGTGCTTTTGTATATTTGTTACCCAATTGCTCAACCAATAGTAAATGGACTGGAATGGTTATTTTGTCAATAGGTCAATCAAAAGGTAGGATATTTAAATACAAATTTACTGAAGATCCGACTGTTTGTCGTTTTGACAAACAGTTTTTGAGATAAACTAAATATTTTTGTGCATTTACAAAATACGATTTTTGCAGTTCTTCTACGCTTAAAATAAACTGAGCAATAGATAATGGAATACAAACGTTGTGGTTATATACAAAATATGTAATTATTTATTTCTACGAAGCATATTACTCATTTTAAGCTACCTAATCATGATTGTTGTTGAAAAAATATCGAAGGTGCGTGTCGACTAAATTACATGTTCTAGACTAAAATCTGCTTTTTGTCGATTTAATCACTACATAATCATTAAATATTTAAGCCTTATACCCTTAAAGAAAGCAGCGGCACTAGTACACTCATAATTATCCAATTATGCACTACATTATTACTGTTACGTGATGATTAATGACTATTACAGACAAATGTCATAAATATGACATAACTAGCTATTATCTGCGGCTTCGCCCGTGTTTTCATAGGAACCCGTTATGCGATTGAGATCAAAAGTAATCTATATGTTAATCAAGGTCACAATCTATCTGTGTTTCAAATTTCATACAAATCAGTCCAGCCATTCGAGCGTAACAGAGTATACAAACTCACAAATTTTGGAATTTATAATATTAAGTAGGATAATTCATTTTCGAAAGATAGCTAATAATTCCGAGATGGTTCCACATAAATTTTATTAAGATCCCAAAAGTGCTTTTTGTGTGTATTTTGTATTACATAATAATAATAAAAACTACTAGTTTGATTATGATATAATTTAAATGAGACCTATAATTTAAGAAGTGAAAACTATAATTTACAGAAGTTATAACAAAACAGATACGAGTACCTGATTTTTTTAGAATTACTCATTTTTAAATAGTTGACGGTTTACCGATTAAAGTAAGAAGTAGAAGAAGGATATAAGGCATTTTGCGTAAGTTTACGATTAGTTCACGACGATAGCGAACACTGACATTGTAGCGGTATGAAAACGTAAGGTGATATTAGTCTTAGCAATTGACTGGTGGACTTTACCACCTATTCTTCCTGACAATGGATGACGGAATCATCAAATACATATGCCACAATAATACACATACATTCACGCCACAACCCTTGCGGGGTGTGCCGGAAGTACGGGATGCGAAATGCCACGATTTTTGCAGACCTGACATCGATTTCGAAGCCTGACATCTACCTCATTACAATTCTAGCGGTCCAGCATCGGACTTGACTTCTTGAGGTCCCAGGTTTGACCCCCGGTAACAAAAATATTAGAAAAATGTATATTTTCAAGTTTTTAATTAAAAAAACGCTGCCCGGATTGGATATGTGAATGTTGCTAGTACTAGAATGCTGAGTCCAGGTAAAGTTCCACCGCCTAGACTATTCCTGTCATCACAACAATATCATGTTCTTGCATGGAAGGTACTCCGGTAGACTTGCGGCTAATAACTGGGCCATAGGAAAGTGACACACCTACAGGCTACAACATCTACGTTGTTAATAGGCTACCGTTTTCTCTTACCGTCAAAAGAGCTGTATGTTTGTTCACTGTCTTATTATATTAACAAATATTTCGTTACCTAACAACCTCTTCCTAAGCATACAATTTCCTTACTTTGTGATTCTTTTGCTTGTTTAATGAGCCAACAGAACTTTCAGATCGTATTATTATATCGCAATGTTTTAAAAACTTCAGTTACTAAGCAAGCAACGATGTAAGTTATTAAAAGTTTCCAAGTAACATGAAAATCTAATTTCAAAGTCAAAAGTTTCTGCTAAAACTTAAGTTCTATGGGTATAAAACGAAGATTTCAGATTCAATCATTTTTAAGTTCACCGATTTAAATTTAGTAATATATTACAATGTTTCAAAATAATATATACACATACAATTTTATTTCTGCTAGACCGATTTCAATGAAATGCATCTTAAGGTTAGATCTTGCAAATAATGAAAGGCAGTTGAATTTTTATGGTGTCTAAGTAACTAAGCATATTCACCGCAACCTTTCTAATTGTTTTAGTAATATTTATAACTTAAAGATAAATATTTTTCTCTTTCACCATCTTTCTCAAAAGTCAAAATTATTCCTATGCTAAACTTAACTAAACTCGATGAGCGGTTACAGAAACGGAACACAAATACAAACATACACTTATTCGCCTTTGTAATATTATTGATCAAAGTCGAAATAAATGCTTGAAACTCATTGAATTTTAGTAAACATCTTTTAATGACATTAATTTCTATAGGTACTATGTTTCTATTGATAATATAGAATATAGTATATAGAATGTAGTACATTACTATGTACTATATTCTATTCTATAGTTATTATCGTCTTTGAATGACATTGGTTTAATAGCAATACTTTAGTACCAGTAATATAATCAAAACATCTGAACATTAAAGTTGCCTTAAACTGAAAATCTATTTTTATGAAGTAGAATAATGCTATTTTCTAGAACATCATTTAATCTGAAATTTGAACTAGGCTGCTTACTGAAGAGTTGTTTATTTATGCAAGAGAGGTATTCGAACATTTTCCTATTTCCTTTTTGCAAATTAATAAAAATCCGATACTTATTAAAAACAAAAACATATTTATAAAACTTACTACCATAATACAATTAATCATCAAAGTTATCAATTAACCTAAAATATCAACCCGTAACATAGACAGCAATTAATAAACATTTGAACACATCCAACACACCGAAGTAATCAAATTTATTTAACACATCTTAAACACATTTTTAAACACACACTTATCCTTATTTTTCTATATCATGATAGAAAAGTATTCGTCCTATCGCGATACGATTGTCGTAGCGTCGCGTAGCCGATGTTACTACACCGTAGCACGGCACGAACTGCTGCCGCATGTACGATTACCCCGCCCGCCCTACTCCTCTGTCACCGCTTTCGCCTAAATCCCAACGAGTTTTCATTAATGTTGTTATCGATATAAAGTTTGCACAACTTAAGCTAAGATTCTACACATTTAATTAACTGCCAGTGAAATAGCACTTACCTCTGATGAGATCTTGAACTGAGAATAGTACGTGGGTAAAAAGTATTGTAAGAGTTTTGTACAAGGTACTATGTAGTTAATAGAGTTTTCATACCTATTACAATCGTATACATATATTTACAAATTGTAGGTCTTAACGATTGTTCAAAAATTAAAAATTACATTGAAAAATACATTGTTATGCTATAAAGTAAGGATAGTGTATGTTTCTCTTTTACTAATTTTTTTTTCATAGTCTAATCTATTCTTAGTCTAAATTTAAGCTCAATCAACGACCAACATTTAGACCTAAAAAAGAACATACACACAAACATACTTTTATGCTACTAATATTATAAATGCAAAGTTTCTAAATTTGTTTGTTTGTAACTCCTCCACGAAAACACTGCTAAACTGATTGTAATGAAATTTGGCACATACATAGAAGGGTAACTTGGATTAACACATACGATAGTCTTAATTCCAAAAAATGTTCAATGTGAGACCATTAACCATTAACGCAGCCAACCGTTGCGTAGCTTTAAAGATTTAAGCATACAAAGGGACATAGGGACAGAGGAAGCGACTTTGTTTTATACTATGTAGTGATGTGCTATAGCTACATGAAAGCTTACAAAAAAAATCTCCATCGTTGTGAGTGCACCAAATTGTATTTAGATTTATATGTTTTATGTATATATCATAAAAGTTCTGACTTTGTTTTGTAGGGGCTAATATTTGAAAATACTGATCCGATTCCACATTACTTAGTATTAACGTCTATATTTTATCATAGTTAAGCCTTTAACCTTGACCTCTTATTATTAATAACGAAGTAATTGTTAGGTATGAATTACAGCCATCTTAATATCAACGGGCAATCGTCATTCATAAAGTCTATGCTATTCGACTTAATATCCACGAAATCAAGATCTTTGATTGATGCCCACAACTAATAACTAAAAGATAAAAATGAAATTATGAAAATACATCACATATCTAACCAAATAAAAAAAATAAAACTTAAACTTAGATAAATAAAAATTAGATGTACATAACAAAATAACAAGATACCCTCAAATATCTCTTGATAGAGCAAATGTTAGGAATGTTCATAATTATAACTTTCCGTGCCGAATTTGTGGTAACATTATAAAAGCAAAAGTTAGTGGGAACTTTGTAATTCAATAACATAGTTATAGACAAAATGGAGTTATTGGGATGAGATTTAGGGAAATTTAGCCTTTAATATTAAACTTGTTTAATTTATGAATGAACCCAGAAATTTTCCCAGCTTTTCTTTACATGTGATCCTTCTCCTGGCAATGACCAATGCAGCAAATAAAAGGTTAGTAAAATTGTTTCATCCGTACATTTTTTTATAAGATTAGAAGGCAAACAAGCAGACTGATATCCTGATGTTAAGAAATTAACGCCGCCTAGAGACACCAAAGGTGGTAATGATGTGTTGCCAACCCGAGGCCAGGATGTTAGGCTTCGAGCAAAAGTAAGTTTACTGGCTATCTTACCCTCCAAACCGGAACACGTCATGACGTTATTGCGGCAGGAACAGGTAAGGCGGTGGTACCAATCCGGGTGAGTCGCTGCGAAACTCTGCCACCTAGTCAGATGTCACATTGTCAGTAACGGTAAGCCTATGCTCGCCTTTTACAAGCTACCTGGTAGGAAGGCAGACAGTCTATTCTGCAAAGGAGCCCGGACCAACACGGGGAATATTTTTATATATTACTAGCTGCCTGTTCCGGCTTTGCTCGGTTGGTAATTTTTTTTGGCCATAAATTGAGATGATTGAAAGATAGAATAGGAAGATAGAATAGGAAGATAGAATAGGAGGATTGGAGTGCAAATTTGATTGAAATCGGTTAAACAGTTTAGGAGTCCATCGCGGACAAACAACGTAACACGTAAAATATCTAAATTAAGATTTATAGATATAAAAATGAAACCCAACTTCTATTTTTCGCATTAATCTCCTAAACGGATGGACCAACTACATTAGTTCTTTTTTTGTGGTATTAGTTATCATCAGGAGAAGGATTATATGAAAAGAAAAGGTAGGCAAATTGTAGGAAAAACAGAAAATAACAATATTTATTTTTTTCCCATACAAACTGTAAGTAGCTACCAATGACAATCGATAAAATCTTAAATAACTAATAACATTAGTAAAACTTTGAATTTTGCAAAAATCTACTGTATTGCTAGAATAGGTTATTTATTCCTGTCGCAATAACATCTGTGCTTGCTAATATCGTGTTTCATTTTATACTAGATGTTACCAGCAGCTTTGCTCGCGTGACAATGACAGTTATTTACTGATTAAATTAAAACATTAATTTAATTAAAGGCTTTTCTGTACCACATTGATAAGGACTTCCACACAAACTTTCATCCCCCTTTCGCCCTCTTAAAGGTTGAAATTCCAAAAACGCTTAAACATGTATCTACTCATTTTTACTAAGTAGCCCAAAAAATAAGTTTTATGTTTCCAAATTTAAGAATATGACGGTCTTCCATACAAACTTTCAACCCTTATTTCACTCCTATAGTGGTAGAATTTTCGAAATTCCCTCCTTAGTGGAAACATTCTACTAGCTGGTAGTTTCGCAGCGACTCGTCCGGATTGGTAGCACCGCCTCACCTATTACGGCCGCCATAAAGTCAGTGTTTGCCGTTGACGTGTTCGGATAAGGTAGCCAGTAAACATACTTTTGCTCTAGACATAACATCCCGGCCACAGGTTGGCAACGCACTATTACCACCTCTGGTGTCTCTAGGCAACGTGAATTTCTTACCATCAGGAAAACCGTCTGCTTGTTTGTCTTCCATTATCATAAAAAAATCAATGTCTTCCATCACGAAACCTAAAAATAGAAATACAGAATAGTTTATAACGTTTCTAAAGATATTGCGCAAAATTTTATCATCGAAACCATAAAACTTTGCACAGATAGTAGATACAAATGGCCAATACCAACCACCTAGCAATAGTTCACTTGAATCTGATAAAGTATGCCATATTTTTACTTGCCATTGAAGAAGATGACTATCTACAAATAAAACCCACTCGAACCACAATAAGGACACGACTATGAATAGCGTCGTTTTTAACTGACTACGAAAATAGCAGGAGGTTATTTGTTCGTCTCCTATATTTTTATGTATGTTAATAGATTTCTCCGTCATTTCTAAACCTGTTTTAAATTACTTTTATATTTGATCTCCTCTGTGGTCCAGCGGTCCGGTGTCGAACTTGACTTTTTAAAGTCCCGGGTGCGATACCCGGGCCGGCAACAAAAAAGATAGAAAATGTATAGTTACAATTTTCTATTAAAATAACCTTTTCAGGGATTAGATATAATGTGCTCGGTGGGCCATAGGCATTCACACTATCACATTGTGGGTTGTGTTGGCAGAGGCCAACCTCTTCGAGGATATGGGTATGAAGACAAAACTTATACTTACATAATAAAGTTGCCAGATACTATCAATCATGATTTAATCTTTACTGATGATACAACCCTTCTAATCAAAACTGATAAATTCGATTAAATAATTAAAAAACTATGACTGAAGTGGCGGAATGACTAATAAGAAAAGTCTTCAAATAAATCTTAAAAGACAGATTTAGTTAGATTTTGAGCATATTATAGAAAAAATAAAAAATCAATGGTATCTTAAAATAATATTACTATAAATAAGGAAATTTTAATAACTTCCTTCGAATAAAATTTGATTAATTTCACAATTAGAATTCGCATATTGATTTTCTTTGTAATATAATTGATAGATTTGTATATACGTGAAAAAGAATCAGATATGTGGAATTCACCTCTCTTACAATTTTAAAGGTATGTTTCTTCTCTTTGTAATACTGTATTCCTATTCAAAGAAATTCTATAGAATTTATGAGAAAATTCAGAGGTCCAAATAAATATATAAAAGCTATATGTAGTGTTGAGCAGTTACTTTCGTGCAAACCAATTTTTAAGTCACTTCAAATAATACCTTTAACTTTTTTCGTTTATATATCTTGGCTGTGTGTGTGTTTGCCAAAAAAAACACAATCATTTCCAAAAAAAAACACAATCGTTTGTTTAAAACAAATGTTAAAGCGTTAGGTTTATCATTTTATAAAAACATCTCTTAATATACATATACTGCAAAATACATGTCATTTCATTTCAAAGGTAAGGTAGACATCTGGCTGAAAACAACACTTTTGGTCCATGTTCTAATCACGGGATACCGTACTCTTAACCATCTATAATGTTATGTTTCTAGACAAAAGCATATTTCAAGAAGAATCTGAATCTGTAACATCTATGTTGTCTATAAAGCAATGTTTGTTTATTACTATCAGAAGATAAGATTTGTGAGATTTAGTAATACATAAAATTAAATTTTAAATAAAAAAAAAACCTGACACAAAAACTTAATTTCCCTTTAAAAAATCGAGTATTTTTGCAGACATTCGTTTAATATTTTAAACACAACCACAACTTTTTAACGGCTCTACAGATTTTCGTCAAACATGTCTAAATACACTCGCACATAAGTATCTTCACGCCCATATCCCGAAGAGGTAGGCAGAGGTACAACCAAGGCACTCACGACTAGCCGAAGACACTAAGTCCCACAATGTGATAGGTGGCAAGCCTATCGCCAATCGGGCACATTTCCAATCCCGACCAACATTTTTTTTTAGTTAGAAAATTGGAAAAATCCAAATTATTTTTTGTTGGCCGACCCGGGATTCGAACCCGGGACTCTAGACCACAGGGGCTATTAAGCACTCGCACATAGGTTACCTTTAATACATAAGAAACTAAATTTAAATCACTGTATCCGTTCGGGAGTTATAATGCCACAGACACACAGAGACGTCAAACTTATAACACCCCTGTTTTTGCGTAGGGGGCATAAAACGAATAAATTTATAAAAAAACTAGCTGTTACCTGCGGCTTCGCCCGCGTTTTCACAGAAACCTGGTGTGCGATCGGGATTAAAAATAGCCTTTATGTTAATCCAGGTCACAATCTATCTATCTTCCAAATTTCAGACAAATCCGTTCAACCATTCGAGCGTGAAAGAGTAACAAACATCCATACATCCATACTTACAAACTTTCGCATTTATAATATTAATAGGATAAAATTTCACTAAAAGTACAAAGGTAAAGCGTGTTGTAAGATGTTCAGTTTATTGTTACAAAGAAAGGCTAGAAAATAGAAGTGAGAAGACCTAATTTTAGCCGAGTAAGCCTCACCGTTGAACACTTTTGAAATAACAGAACTGTCTCTGGCACTTCATCCAGCTACTTATTGGAGTGGCTAATACGGCAGTCGTATATTCTCAAGTTTATTTCTTGAGATAAAACTAAAAGATTTGAGGAACGAGTTGAAGATTTAGCGTACACGCCTTACGCCACCGACCAATCGAGGCTTGGGTTCAATTCCCGACGTGGCCAGATACCTTTTTTTCATAATAATGAAAACAAGCAAACGGATTTCCTGATGGTAGGAAACTTACGCCGCCTAGAGACACCAAAGGTGGTAATTGTGCGTTGCCAACTCGAGGCCGGGATGTTAGGACTCGAGCAAAAGTAGTTTACCGGCTATCTTACCCTCCGAATCCAAATAACCCAATGGCGAGCACTGACGTTATGGTGACAGAAATAGGTAAGGCGGTGGTACCAATCCGGGTGAGTTGCTGCGGAACTCTACTGCCTAGCAGGATGTCGCGGTGCTAATGACGGTAAGCGCTCATCTTTTACGAGCTGCCTAAAACCTGTGTTATGAATATTTAGTAATTTTATTTCCGGGTCTGTTTATTAAATGTATTCTGGTATCTATTTCTACGAATTAATATCGTTGGCTAACACGCATAACACAAGCATACAATTTGCTTACTTTGTAGTTAGACCATTTTGTGTAATTTGTCCCGGGATATTTGTTTATTTTGTCAAACCAATATCTAACGGTTCTTAAATGTCATATCATATAAATGATATTGCAAAAACATAATTGGTGTAAAGGTATATTGATATTTTTAACTAAAAGCTTCACGCTGTTACGCCTTTAGCTGTTCTATCTTATCCTAAACACATTATACTCGTACAATTTTTACTTTAGTCGTATACTTTACGAAGGAAAAGAGGGTTGTTATAAATTTGACTTGCCTTTGTGCGCGTGTGTGTTTGAGTGTATATGTGTGTGTTTCTGTTTGTACTTTGGTCGGATGGACTGATTTCTAAGCAATTTTTTTGTTTGAAAGTTAATGTGGTCTAAAATGTTCTTACATATATTACACATCAATTTTATCATTTTTAATTTCAGCGCTATCAAAAAAATCCAAGGTTAGCTCATTACTAACCTACTCACCTAAATTTCATTGTGAATGGTTGGGTGAAACTTAATGAAACTTGTAATACTTAGGTAAAGTGACCATAACGCAGGACTTTTAAAATGAAAAAAAAATTAAAATGAAATTTATTTCTTTGCGGATTATGTGTGTTCAAAAGTTGTTACAAAAATATTTAAGTATACCAACATATTCTACAACATTGTGGCATGCAAATATTTAATTAAATTAACAGAAAGTGTTTATATACATTTTAATATTTAAATAACAGCACTCATTATATTTTTAACAAATATTATATTTATATGTTTAAAAAGCTTCACAAGTTGTTACAAAAAATTTTAGAGGTGGTATAATTTTAATCCTATCTACTATACACTACCACCGCTTCCAACTCTAGCTAGTCAGGAGAAGAAACGGCAAAACAAACTCCTCGGTAACCATGACCTCTTTACTTAAATTAAGTTTATAGATAAGTATTAAAAAAATTTTCATTTATTTATGCTTGCCAGTAAAAAAAACTTTTATACTACAACAATAAAAGGGAAAAGATGTTATCTTTTCTTTAATAGCAAATTTCGAAATCTTTTTCTTACCCTATTATAAGCATCTTTACGCTCGTAACCCCAAAGATG
>NJDC01001143.1:170189-187779 GCA_002245475.1 Calephelis virginiensis
AGATTCCTAAGCTATTCAGAAACTGAAAATTAAAATTTTGAGAATATGGTTTTAAGTTTCAAGTTCACCTTCGTTTTTTCACCTGAAAGGGAACTTTTCCATTTATTGCTCCTCAATTAGGATTTTGAAAATAAAAAAATCATTGATTTTTTTACGTATTTTAAAACTTTGTTATAATTAATATCGATGTTTACAAATCGAAAATATTTTTTCATTTAATTATACGCAATTAAAAGTTGATAAAATTTAATTAAAAATCACGTGACTATAAACGCGACACGATTATTATGACGTCATGATGTTATAGCTGTTCAAGAATAGTATAGCGTTTACGGCAATTACAAGTGACTTGACAATAATATCGAAAATTTATTGCTAAAAAATGTGTTACTTAATTCCGTCTGCCTATGTGTGACACAGGATTTATAAAGGCAAAGTCTGATAACATTCCTGATGTTGATATATTTTTGATAACAATTTGTTGACAAATGATGTTCGGTTCGAATCTGCTGAAGTTTGAGGTGCCAAGGCATCAAGAAAAGTCTGTTAAAAAAATAATGTCAATAGAAATGTTTAAATATTTATTTTTCATATATGTTCAATATAAATATTTATTTCATAAATTGGAGAGTATCGTGTGAGAGTTACAGCGACAAAGCTATAGGTTATGTTCAACTTTGTCGTAAAAATATATGTATCCTGAAAGGACGGGTTTGTCCAGAACATCGAATTCGAAGCAAAGTTTATTCAGTTATTTTAATTGTTAATGAAAAGTCAAGAAAAATTCAAGATATTCAATGCCATGACTGTGCAACTTTAACAAGTAATTTATACTCTTATTCAATTGTATTTTTTTTATGTTCTAAGCAATAATCACCTTTTCTATTGTGTGAACAGGTGGTTGTAAACATGCATTAGCATTACACGCAGAAATGAAGATCAAACAGCAACAGAAGTCTGAAGTAGCTTGCTATCTTATAATCGTTGTACCGCCTTGTTATTTACGATTAAGTTGACAACCAAACTTGTGTAGTATCACATCAATTTAATCTTTGCTTTACCTCCCATTGTTGTATAATAAACATAATTTCCATATCATCTTTTAACTAGAAAAAAATGTAAACAATAACAATTATTTGAATATCATTATAATGATAAAAAAATCATTATAATATCAAATCATTTTAATCTAGTCCAATACATAACCTATATTTTTATCAAATTATTTAAATGTTCAATTTAATCAAAATTATTACATAAAAATTAATGAATAATTAAATAATTAAATAATGAATAAAATAATAATTGAGTAATGCTCAAACATCTAACTCACTAAACTAACTACTAAACTAACATTTGTTACACTCGGGTTTGTTCGGGAGCTGTCGGCGTGTCTTCGGTACGGGATTCAAAAACTTATTTTTATTTTGATATAACTTTTGAATTATTGCAATTATTTTTTTAAATAGTTTTTTTATGAAACTTAATAATGATCTCTCTATTTATCGCAAAAAAAAATCAAAAACCCAATTGTACCAATAATTATACATAATTTGTATTTGGTTAATGGAACATAATAAAAAATGAGACAATTTATCATTTTCATATCATTTACAGGTTTGAAAAATACATTACTATCCATTTTATAAAATGTTTTAACTGCCAAAAGAAATTTACTAATGAATTTAAAATAGTAACGGATATAAATGAAAATATATTTAATTACAGTGGGTGTAAGCGGTAGTTATTTTAGTAATGATGTAAACGGAATCAGCGATTCACGGAAAATAGAAGGTGAAGATATAGTTACATGGTGTACCACGTCTGTACCAGCACAGTTCAAATGTACACAGTTGTCCCAGGTTATCGCTAAGAAGAGAGGATTATTTGGACCTGATTACAAGAAACTTAGATGTAAAAGGGTACGTTTTTTATTAGGAGCTAATCTACGATACAAGTAATATGTAGTGTTAATCAGTTTCATTTATACAAGCAACTTATTTTACACTTTATTTTTATGTATCTTGGCTGTATGTGTATTTGTATAAAACACCATCATTTGTTTTAAAGAAATGCTGGTGATGAGTCCTAGATTCACATTTGAACTTTTGACTTTGAATAGGAGTAGTGAGAAACTCCATGTGCTCATCCAAAAAAATTAATATAATAAAAACATTTTGCATGTTGATTTGTAGAAACATATGACTAAGGAGTAAAGTAAATCCGTTTTCAATTTTTCAGACGCGCTTTTCTTGAAAATTCCTTAGCTATAACTATTTGGAAATATTACCACTGGTAACTGGAAATTTTGCATTTATATCCGCAACATACTTAGTATATTGTATGCATTGCCGATATTTCAGGTATAGCACTTTTCTCGACGATTCCTAAGCTGTATCTATTCGGAAACATAACCGGTGGTAACTGGTTATACATACTGAAAACTGAACATTGGGAAAATTGAGATGTTTTAAGTTTCAAGTTGGGTCACCCGAAGGAAACTTTTCCATTTATATTCACAACGTTAGGAGTAAGATAGATTTGTTTCCAGTTTTTCAGGAATATTTTAGGAAATATTACCACTGGTAACTGGTTCCACAAATGCTCCTATTTATGTATGTACTTAAATATGGTTGTGTATTCAAATAATATGAATGTAAATTACGACTTATGAAAACACATGCTATATAACTTGATTATAAACCGTACCTAAATGTTAGAGTCAGTAATATGTCTTACAAAAAGAACTTTGCTAACAAAATTATCAAGGTTCAATCACTTTTTGATACTCGAAAAAACCAATTAAAATAAGATTGGCATACTAATAATTGTTATTTAAATTAATTAAGCAAATACATTTACTGCTGCTATCAGAGATGTCAAATATCATTTAATCTGTCATTAAATCACATTTTGTTTAAAAAATGTCGACTTAATGACTGATTTAAATATAATTGACGTCTTTGAGTGCGGGCATTAGATTGCTATGGATTTAGAGAGAATATTACTGAAAAGCACACAACAAAAAAGAATTCATGATAAGAAATATACGCGCTAATGCTAGTATATAATTAGTGAGTTGTCAAGCTGAAATTGCCTCTTGTACAAGAAAAGTAAAAGAATACCAAAATTTTAGTTTACATAGTTTTTAATCGTCTCCTGAAAAGAGGCCTCCTCTTTATTGTTCTTGTTGTTGTCTATTATCTTATTTGTTATTTTATATTACATTTTTTGTCCCACGATTACTCAGCAAACGAAACACAGTTTTTTTAAATATAGGCTATGATTTTAATTTAATCAGGATATCGTTTGGTACATTTAGATATTTGCACAATGAGATACCATAATGTATATATTATGTATATGTATATATGTGGGAATAATAATCTTTCGAAAAAATGGATATCAAACCGCGAAGTGGTAATCAGATAGGTGCGATTTTTACAGTCTTACTGTGTTTAATTTATGCTAGTAAAGTACTTTCACGCCTATATCCCCAAAGCAGTAGGCAGAAGTACAACACACATTAGTTTCACTTGTGGTAAAGTGCGGTGCAGCATCTTGCCCGGGCAAGGATCGATCGCCCTCCCAATTCCTGCCACTATATTGACTCTATCTCAGCTCGGAGGGTAGAGTAGCCAGTAGACATTCACAATAAGTCTAACATCCTGACCACAGGACATCGACACACCTGTAACATATATGGTGTCTATAGGCCACGGTGATCTCTTACCATTAGGAGATCCGTGTGCTTGTTCGCTGCCATCTTATAAAAAAAAACAGTATTTCTAGTATGTGCTCTTGTTGTATAGGCACAACCCTAATTTTAGAATATGCTTTTCCATTATATGAAGCTATGTGAAAATATAAAATACCCTGATTAAATAATACATCCGACGAAAAGTAAACAATATGTAAATACGGTTTTGGGTTTGTTGGGATTCTGTATCAATTTTGCATGGTCGAAGGATGCTGAATAGTGAAAAAATATTTTCAACGAAGAGTACTTGCATGTTATTCAAAAACGTCAATCAACTACCCTTCGTTTTATTTACGACTTCCTCATCACTGTTTCGGTTAAATGTGAATACATAAATGTTTTTTTTACATAATAAAAGGGTGAATCTGAATAAACTAGTGTTGTGTATGCGCCTAAATCGAGTGAGTTTCTTAATGACATAAATGTAGCTTTTTTCAGAGACACTAGGTTTAAAGTTTATGAACTTATATTAAGAGACAGTAACTTAGAAGTAATATTCACGCTTCAGGGATAAAGGTGTAAAGCTATTTACTTATTTGCAATATAAACGTGAAATTTAGTTGAATTTTCACTGACGCCAGATCGGCTGACCGAAACTAAATGAATTACTAACAAAGATAGATAGATAGACAGTCTATAATACAGGGAGTTGGACGCATGATTGGACAAATGTAAACGGTGAAAATGCTGCATGATGAGCCCACTTTTCTGGGCAATTGGATTTCATAAATTTTTTTCTTTTATTTATTTTTTTATTAATTCTACCGAATTTTCATAAAAAGCTTCTGTGTCTTAACTAAAAACAAATTACACTAATTGCTGAAATTTTGTAAGTATTAACATAAACATAAACATTCAATAAATAACAATATTTATAAAGTACAATTTTCTCAAAAGGGTTTCTAAATGCTCTAATGCTACCCTTTCACCATTTTCAACAAAAAGAAAATTAGGTCTTTCCAATTTTCTAATAAAAAAAATTTTGCTCGGGATAGGATATGTGCCCGGTTGGCGATAGGCTTGCCACCTATCACATTGTGGGACTTACGAGTATCTCGTAGTATCTTTGGCTAGTCGTGGGTGCCCTGGTTGTGCCTCTGCCTACCTCTTCGGGGATATTGGCGTGAAGATACTTTTTTTTCACCATTTTCGTTTATCCAACTATCCCTTTCTGTTCTTGTTTGTTCGCCTCTGTAGTCTAGCGGTCCGGGTGTTGGACTTGACTGCATAAGGTCCCGGGTTCGAATCCCGGGTCGGCCAACAAAAAGAAAATTAGATTTTTCCAATTTTCTAATAAAAAAATGTTGGTCGGGATTGGAAATGTGCCCGGTTGGCGATAGGCTTGCCACCTATTACATTGTGGGACTTAGTGTCTTCGGCTAGTCGTGAGTGCCTTGGTTGTACCTTTGCCTACCACTTCGGGGATATGGGCGTGAAGATACTTTTTTTTTGTTTTGAAAAATATCGTTTCTGACTATATGCTAATGACCAACATTTATTGATAGAAGTAGGCACTACTTTGCGGAAATCCATACTTAAATCCAAATAAAATTATTTAATTTGCAATTTTTCGCCAAAAAATAAAATTATTTAATTTGGTGGCAAATTGCAAATTAAATAATTTTATTTGGATTTAGCTAACATTTATAACCTGTCTGCGGATAAAATTAGGCCTCCTAGAGTTTTTTTGTTAAGATATAATATGTGTTAGTTATTAAAAAATAACTCTGTTTACCTGGAAATTGATCTAAAATATAACGATGTCTTATCTTAGATAGGTTATCAATATTGGCCGTAAAGCTTTTACTTGGTCACTCTAGTCTCCAGTATGAAACACGACAATGTAATGAAATGGACGCACTCAAATTTTATTAGCTCCTTTGAAAATTTCCTTTTTTTATGATATTTGATAATAAACAAGCAAACGGATTTCCTAATGGTAAGGAATTCACGCTGTTTAGAGACACCAAAAGTGGTAATAGTGCGTTGACAACCTGAAGCAGGGATGCTAGGCCTCGAGCAAAAGTAAGTTTATCGGCTACCTTACCCTTCAAACCGGAACGTATCATTACGTTATGGCGGCAGGAATAGGTAAGGCTGTGGTACCAATCCGGGTGAGTCGCTGCGAAACTCTACCACCTACCACCTAGATAGGTTATCATTATTGGCCGTAAAGCTTTTTCTCGGTTACTCTCGTCTCCAGTGTGTAACACGAAATTGTAATTAAATGGACGAACTCAAATTTTATTACTTATTTTAAAAATTTCCTTTAACTATTCATTCAAAAAACGTACAAATGTGTAAGTATACCAGAAATTGTTCATTCGTGAATGAACATTTCTCTTTCGCATGAATGTCTACATTGGTTGAATGAATAACATCGACCCTCGCTCATAGGATCACCTCTACCGAGTCATTTGCTTTTGTTCCTGAGCAATTAATAACAGGCAGAAGGGCGTTTTCGAACCGCAGACGCCATTGGCATATCAGTAATGATCTAGAGGAGCTTTGGATCCGACCTTAGGCAAACTATTGGTTTTAATAGAACGATATTAATAAGGACGACAGCGTATAAATAGCATAATAGTTCGACAAACTCTAGAGGAAATAATAATTTTATTCAGGATCTATTTATATCTAAATCAAAAAGGAGGATATTATCAATCCAACTACATAATATTTTTCTTTAATTTGGTTTTTATGCGGTTACTCGACCAAATACAAACAGATTTTGATTGTTTTTTTTTTTGAAAGGCAGTTCATAATTAGGAGGTAGTAATTCTTCACGCCCATATCCGGAAAGTGCGATGCAGAGGCACAACAAGGGCACCCACGACTAGCAGTCCACAATGTGATAGGTGGCAAGTCTATCGCTAACCGGTCACATATCTAATTTTGGCCAACTTTATTTGTTAACTAACTGTTGCCTGCGGCTTCGCCCTCTTTTTCACAGGAACCCTTTGTGCGAGATTAAAAGTCGCCTATAAATTAATCCATATCACAATCTATCTGTGTTCCACAAATCCGTTCAGCCATTCAAACGTAAAAGAGTAACAGACATCCGTTGTATATACTCACAAAATTTCGCTTTCATAATATTAGTAGGATAATTTCTTATCCGATTTCGAAAATTCTTTTTTATTTGTAATTGCATTCTTGCAAGGTAGTTTCATAACAACCAAATTTGCATCTGATTTAGCAAACCCAGTGGCGACAAAAATGCTTAGTTTTGGTAGAGATCAATAGATTTGAAAAAATCTTTAACGAAAAAAAATATTAAATATAGATTAAAATTGTATTTCTTGCATAGTATGTAATGTTAAAGAATTTAGGAATAGATTTATATCACTTATACTATAACCTAGGTATAAGTGACATATTTGTTTGCTTTGTCAACCTTGTTATTTATTTATTTTTTCTTTCTACTAAAACAAAAAGATAATATATGAATAATAACGAATCAAAGATATAAAATGACGTATGTTAGCATTTTTGTTTTTACAAGCCTTTGTGATTTTTAAATGCTACTTCAACATAATATTGTATTGTGTGTTTAGTAAGTAAATAAATTAAAAAAAAAGATAGATGATTTATTTAATGAAATCCAAGTCAGTTTTCTAGTTACTCCAATTAAGTTGTCAAATAGTTTCTGTATTGATGCAATTTACTTAGAAACACTTGTACTTTCCACAATATATTTTATTATTTTTTTTTATTTTTATGGTTTAGCCACAGGTTTGCCACAGGGCAAGTGCTAAAATAAAAATACAAGTGTTTCTAAGTAAATTGCATCAAGAATGGAATTCCACCAAGCACCGACGATAAGAAGTATAGAATCTAGTTTCTGTATTAACTGTAACATCATCTTTATTCTCATTTTGCATATAGTGAACCGTGAATTTAAAAAGCATCTCTTCAATACTCCAGCCACATTAGTTTGTGATACAGAACATACTAGAAATACGATCGGCCAAGCAGAATATGTTTACAATAAGCTAAGAATATAGTCGGAGAGATTCAGCTCCTAAATTCCCATGTAAGAACTACTCGCAGTTTCCCCAGACACTTGTAGAAGCACCGCAATAAGCGATGTATGTTAAGTGTCCAGATCTCCACATCAATGTGTTCTTCGGCATGTTACATTAATAGTTGCACGTGCTGTGTATTTGCAGTATAAGTTTATATTTGAAGCTAAAACTTTGGACCTCTGTTAGCAAAAATCGCGGGGACCGAGAAGTATGAAATTTGCCATATTTATAGTTTGTGTATAGGAGAAGTGCAGAACGATAATATTTTTCAATAATAATGCTTTTAAAGTGCATTGAATCAATAAATAAAACATTAAGCCTACATTGATGCATTTAACAAACAAAAAAGTATTGATAACGATAAAAGATCACATATGGCGCGGAAACTATATTCATAGGGTTTGGAAAAACAAAGTAGTTGATTAATGAAGATGGCGTTCTTGTCAAAAAGATAATTAACAACAAAAACTTACTAATGTTTGAAAATTATATTATATTTAAATAGTTTACATTGAATACTTGTAATTTAAATTTATTATGGTCGAATTTTGATCACTGGACGACCACTAGTCTTAGTATTTTTTAAAAAGTTTTTACGTTATCAGTATTGCAGTGTAATGTTATCGAGAAACACAGGAAAAGGTTTTTACTTCGGTGTTTTTTTTTAATTTTAAAAATCGCTTTATTTTAAATCGAATCATACATCCATATCAATTGATTTGATTTCGTAATTAGTAACCCGTTCCAGTTCCGCAGACATCTATGTTCTTTTTTATTTAAAATTTATCTTGAATTTCTCTATGTAGTAAAAAAACCGCATCAAAATCAGTTGCATAATTTTAAAGATCTAAGCAACCGATAGCGGAAAGAGAGTTTTTTATACTATATAGAGGTATAGGCGATGTATTCTGACGAGGTAGTTCCATACGCTTTATTGCAATCGCTGCAGGATTTTTGAGTTATACTTATATTAAATTGTTACTGCCAACCTATCTAAGATAAGAGATCGTGTTGTTTTAGTCAACGATATTTTTCCATAATTAACTAAAATGTCTTAACAAAACTCTAGAAGGCCTATATTTATCTGTAGATAGGTTATTAATATTGGCCGTTAGACGACAATTATCATTAAGATTGAAGTCAGTTATGTGTAGTTTCAATAAATTGAAAATTTATTGGTTTTGACTTTTAAAAAAAAATATAAAAATAAAATGCGTTACATCTACTAACACACGATTTTAATAACCTTTATGATATGTGAGACAGTGTTGAATAATAACCAGGAAACCACTGTTATTTTTCGATACTAATAAAAATAGCAACTTTACTCTAGTAAGCCTATCTCTAAGGGTGGTTAGGTTATTGAAACCGGTTGATTACTAGATATGAATTGTAGGTGGAATAGTAGAAGTAATTTTTGTATTAACAATGACTATATTTCTATTCCTAGACATGTTACACAAATTGAATACCAAAGTAAACTAATTACATGCATTTGCTACAGCTGTTGATTAACGATACCAGTAAAGTATACAGGACAATGAAAATACTTAATTACTGATTTAAAGATATATAGATGTTCATAAACTAACGCCTGCTCCCATCGGGAATCGAATCCGAACCTTTGAACTTTGAAAACATTGAATTTAAAGTCTGTTGTGTTCAGCTTTGTTGCGTTCAAATGATTAAAATTTCATTGGCTTTAAAGGTTTGGTTATTTTCCTTATGTTTAAGTATTGGAAGCGGAGGAAAATACGACTTTTTTTGCAAAAAATTAATTTTTTTTCCCTGTATTTGTCCGGGCTCCTTTGAAGAAGAGACCATCTGTCATCCTGTCAGGCAGCTCGCAAAAGGCGAGCCCGGATTGATACCACCGTCTTACCTATTCCTGCCGCCATAACGTCAGTGCTTGCCATTGACTTGTTCCGGTTTAGAGGGTAAGGTAACCAGCAAACTTATTTTGCTCGAGGCCTAACATCCCAGCTTCAGGTTGGCAACGCACCATTACCACCTTTGGTGTCCCTAGGCGACGTAAATGTCTTCCCACCAGGTAATCCGTCTGCTTGTTTGCCTTCCAATATCACAAAAATAAAAAAATCTAAAACGTGTGAATTACAAATACTGCTTAGTTAAAATTGATAGCTCGGTGACTAAAGGCAACGAATATTTTTCAAAATCAGGAAGAAGCTTGCTTTAATCCAATCTCATGAAAAAAGAAATCAGTTATTTAATTTTCGAAAACAGACCACCACGAATCGGTAAAATCATCATATATTTACAAATAAGCTAGTTTAATCCAATCCTAATGAAAGAAAGGTAAATTATTTATTTTAGAAAGCAACACACTACAAATCTAAATATTTCTTACTATAAGGAATAAGCTTGTTTTATTATAAGCTCATACAAAAGAAATATATAGTATTTTAGAAAACCATCAACTACGAATCAAAATAGTTATTATTTCTTACCATCAAGAATAAGTTTATTTTTATGTAAGCGGATAAGATTATTTTAATCCAAAGTCAGAAAAAGAAAGAGACCTTATTTTTTAGAAAACTATCCACTTTGAATCAAAATAATCATTACTTACTACCATCAGGAATAAGCTTATTTTAATCCAAGCTCAAAGAAAGAAGTAAAATTATTTGTTTAAGAAAACCACCGACTACGAATCCAAATAATCATCATATTAACCATGTTATTAAATATTGTTGAAACTGCTAGCTTTAAATTGAAATTGCGGATTTTGACTTCACGAATTAATAAATAAGTGTGTGAATTAATTTAACATTTCAGTTAGGTTTCTAATATTTCTTTGCATACAGGCTTCAATGTTTTACATCTCATAGATAATTTTAAGCTACGAGAATGAATATATTTACTATTAAACATTTATCCTATCCTATTAATATTATAAATGCGAAAGTTTGTAAGTATGGATGTATGGATGTTTGTTAGTCTTTCACGCTCGCATGGCTGAACGGATTTGTCTGAAATTTGGAAGACAGATAGATTGTGACCTGGATTAACGTATAGGTTATTTTTAATCCCGATCGTACACCGGGTTTCTGTGAAAATGCGGGCGAAGCCGCAGGTAGCAGCTAGTTAATTAATACATCTATTAAAACGTTAAAATTAAAACGTCACATTAACGTTTATTCACATAAAAAATGTATCTTCACGCCCATATCCCCGAAAAGTTAGACAGAGGCACAACCAGGGAACCTACGGCTAGCCGAAGACACTAAATCCCACAACGTGATAAGTGGCAAGCCTATCGCCAACTGGGCACATGTCCTATCCTGGGCAACAATTTTTTATTAGATTTAATTGGGTTTTTCCAATTTTCTTTTTGTTGTCCGATCCGGGATTCGAACCCGGAACGTCATGCAGTCAACAACTGAACCGCTAGACCACAGCGGCAATAATATAATATATTATTCACATTATCATCGTTTTAGGTATTAAGGGTAGGATGTTTGATTTTTTTTAAAGTGGCTAGTATTTTGTGGCATTAACTTATTTACTGTATTTCTTGTAACTTTGCCTTTGATTAATTTTTAAACATATCCTGAAAAATTATTAAAAACTCATTGTTTTGTAATTTTTATAACGTATCGTGTTTGGAGTCGTTAATAAATTTGGAACGTTTATCGAACTAAATCAAATATTTTTCTAAGAACAAACCAAAGATGGCTAAAAATTTAATTAAAAATGTATTGTTAAGCCTCCTGAACCTAAGACACAAATATCTGACAAGCAAACGATATTCACACAGTTTTACATTTACCCCCTTTATTTACTTTTGCTAACAAAAATGAAGATACACGCCAGATCAACGGGCGTGTAAGTTTTATTAGTAAGGAGTTACAATATAAGGACCTTTACAATTTGAATATAGCTAGACATCTTAATAAAGTATGTAAAATAAAGCTATGTGTTTTAAACGGAGGGATGTAAAGAGGACAATATATTCAGTGGCAATTTCAAGTAGAAATTTTGTACCACAGCACGCCACCGACGGCTGTTGGCCGACCGCAGCCCGCAGCCTAATTAGCTAAATATGACTTTTAAACTAAGAGTACTCTCACAGAACCTCTACGTAATTAGAATGGTTTTTTGAAGAACCGAATTTTCATAAGTTGGATTAGTTTATTCACATACTGGCATTATATTATACATGGCTTTATGGAGTGATTTTTGACCCCAATGTAAAATCTGTAACAAAAAGCAAATTAATAGACTTCTATAATGTTTCAAACTTCAATAATATGGTACAATGACTTTTAGACTATAGGTTCTTTTAAAAGGTCATTAGGACATGAGGTTAAATATGTATATTTAAAATTAATGTAAAAGCTTTCAACTTTTGAGTTGATTAAGTGTTTATTTAATCTATATTTTTATTAAACTATACTTTAAATTTCTGAAAGATTTTGAATATGAACAAAAGTGTCTAAAATAGAATAAAATTTTGGAATCATTTTAACTAGCAAAACTGACAATTTATGGGATGGTTCTTAATCCCAAAGTTAAATAAATAAAAAAACACCGCTGTATAAATAATAGGAATTATTAATTACACCAAAGTAATAATATTATCCCAAACCCTCAAAATCTCTTTAAATATAATGTACATCAATTGAACTGTATTAATTGTAATTGTAAAATTTACAAAATCATACAATATTAAAAATGTGGAAGTCTGTCCGACTTTCACGCTTTTATAGATAAACCCCAGACCGAATTTGTGATATTTAAAATTCATATATCTAACAACCCGAGTTCAATTCTAGATTACGTTTAACATTGGCCAAAGCAGCTATTAAAGCATATTTTTGAAACATCGAAAAACTATAAAAACTCAAAAGATTTTTTTCAGATCTTCGCAGATGTTGCGTTTTTAACTGGTAGTAAACTTTATTAAGGACAAACAACATTTTAAAATAAGATTCAGAATCCACAACACTTACGACTGGCTTAACATAGCACGATGATAATTGAAGTTATGTGACTCTTTTCAATTACTAAATTAAATATGGCAATAATATTTAAATTTCATTTTAACTTTGACTTCCTCATATAAAAATTTGGACGATATTTTTAATACAACTATATAGAACCTAAACAAAATCGCATGTACAGTCTTTGTGAGATAAATATTATCTTATTCTTACAAAAACCTTAATAAGCTTCTGTAACAAAGATTAATAACAGTCACGCCTCGAGCCCTTAGAAGGTAATGACATTTAAGCGACAAAAGAACAATTTTAATTCGGAACAGCGCTTTAATTTCATGTCACGTCCATGCAGGAAGCTGACCGTAATACTAGTTCGTGAAGTCCCACTATAAATCATAACGCCGTTTCAATTTACTGAGTCTAACACGGCAGTAATAGGCCAGCCGCTACCCACAGCGCTTTGTGCTGAAAGACCTAAATTTGTATTCAAGAAACGATACGATCATTAGTTAGTGCAATTTTCTTTATGTACACGAATGCTATAGCGGTTATGGCATGAATCACATGGCAGTGCGTCAAGCCAAGTCAAAGATGACACTAAAATTAACAAAATTCCGTAATCCCTACAAATATATAAAATAAATCCCACATATTGTGATTAAGCTTAGAACTATTTTAATCAAGTCACCTTTCAAACAAAATATCCGAATTGAATTGGATCCATCCATTCAAAATGATGCCTCAGCCAGACACAGAAACACAAACAGGCAAACTAAACTTGTAACACCGCGCCTTTTCTGTCGGAGGCTAAAAATAACTGCATCACCAGTTCTGCTTAATGCAGCGTGAAACAAAAAGAAGAAACAAAAAAGCATTAACGCGTCACGAGATAGGTTTGACCCGTTCACAGCTCATAAATTGCGTAACCTACAAACATGAATTTGGCACATTTTATAAAACTTACTACAACTTCGCTAATTTTCGCATACATGCGACGTTGTAATTGTCAAACTATCATCTATATATAGTAGTCGAGTTTGCATACTTCCATTTTATTTGGACTTTATATATACTACAGGATTGACATATTATTTTAACTTTTCTAAAATGGGATCTGGTGAAGAAAACTTATTATTGATTTTAACTTTTTTAGTACTTATTTTATTTTATTAACACATTAACACACAGTACTCAGATAGATCTTAATTCTCTGTATTATTACCGACAAAAGAATTGAGGTCTCTTTCGATTAAAATACGAATTTTGGTAATTTGAACTTTGTTAACAATTTTCCAAAAGAAACACTATAACAATATTCTTTTTAATTCAAGATAGTACCAAAACTCATTAAATGTTATTAATACAATGATGTCAACCAAAGTTATTCACCCCAAAAACATGTGTAATTTCTTAATTAAAAAATTACATGTAATTAAAAATGAAAGTGAAGCACTTTCATACGAAAATATAATAGTCCATACGAAAAACAAAAAATATATATATACATGTTCATATTTTTATATCACATATATAAAAATAAAAATAATATTCCACATATATTATGCCAAAAAAAACACAATAGAAATGTCAAGAAATAAAATAATTCATTTCAAGTTGGTTATAACTTCACATTTATGTTTTTGATGAGATAAAACTTAATAACAGCGAAGGTCGAGACGTGGAATCAAGTTGAACGACTGAGGATGATAATGAGTTCAGTTAGTTTAGAAACCATCTAGTTAGTGCCAGTTGATATCAAGTTTCGATAAAATGTTCAACTGGTTTGAGGACTTAAACGTTTTTATTTGAATTTTTTATGGAATAGGATGACAGAATGACAGAGGTAAGAAGTATACCTCGTCAAAATACACTGCGTTGCCAAATTAAGACCGGGATATCAAGCTACTTGTGTAATTACTCCTACTACTGCATTGTTTTAAGCACTACAAGACAATTAAGAACTAGGATTATGTCGACATGAATAGGTGAGAAAGTTGAAGTAATCCGGGAAAGTTTTCATGAAACTGTTCTTCCTTGTCATCGTTTGATGTTTGTGTGTGTTTTTGTCTGTCGTGTAAAAAAAATTTTCTATTACGAGCTGCCTGGTAAGAAATTATTTGGTATGTTAAAAAAGCTAGGAATCAACACATGGATTCTTGCATGTTAGGTATGTTTTTTAACAGTACTAGTCCAAAATATTTTTTTTTATTTTGCTAACGTTGCATTTAAAATTTAAGTAACTTGAGTATAAAAATGGAAATAACCTATTTACTTTCTTGAAGATAAAATTGTAATAAATTAGCTAATGGATGATCTTTTTATTGCGTTAACATACACAACATGTCCACAACAGCGCCACAGCCGAATTAGTTGTATTTTTGAACCATTCTGAAATTTATTAAAATATACATACAAAATTTCAAACAAATCGACTAAACCGATTAGAAGAAATTAAGCGAGAAGAATTAATTAATCATGTATTAGGATTACAGGGCTGTTATTTAAGATGTTACATCTGGTAAGTAAAACCTCTATCAGTCGAAACACCATCTAAATAATTATCTTATTCTATAGTAGCATGAAATATTAAATAATCTAATTAGACAACAGCTGCAAAAACTGTAAAAGCTAAGTATTGCAAAAAATCTCAAAGAGTTTTACTAACATTTTTCCACGATCACTGGCGTCGTGAATTTCATTTATAGCCAATAAAAGTTAATTATACCAAACTATCTTATTACAAAATAAATAAGAATAGATTAAAATGTTTAAGGTTAGTTTGTTTCTTAAACTGGTGTGCTTATGAAAGTTAGCTTACACATTTCAAAATGCAAACCTTAAAAGTAATAAAAATATGAATTGTTGTATTATAAAATCCTTAGATTTATGGTTAAATTGACTGCCTATTTTTTGAATCAATTTTAATTAGCAAACACATTTAAACAGTGGAATAATGTCGAAGACTTCATACTACCAGGTACATCAACTCAAACCTCAAAAAAATTGACATTGACATATGACGCATACAAATCTATATATTTAAAAAAAAACAACCTTTTTAACTTACTTTAAGCCACTTTAAGTTGTAATTTTATAACTCAAGATCGGACTCCTATCCAAACTAAATTTTTAGGCTTTGTTTAGACTATATAGTAGACGGCTTATGTAAAGTTTGCATAAAATAAGTCAAATTACATTATTTGTAACAAATGAATTCAATAAATGGCGGATCATTTTGTTAGTGGGGATGCTGTCATATTGAAACTTTTTCGAGTTGTTTTTTTATTTTTTATTTTGTTGCGTTATGTCATTCATGCAGCCATTTACGTAGTGAAGCACGTACCGGGCAGTTTAGAGCAACTTTCATATCAAAAATAAAAAAAAACAAGTTTGCTATGTTTTTTATTCGACCAAATTATATGACACTAGTTGCCTTATATCTGAATGCCTTTAGACTTACTTTTAAATTATATGGGTTATACTTATTCAAGTTAACTTTATACAAATTCGGGTTTGCTATGTATCTATGGAAGTTCCGCCTCTTATTACGTAGTATTTATATACTCTTTGGTACCGGGCCGATAGTTCAATGTATAGAACGCTTACACCCCATCTACTTTGAAACGTTCACCCAGTCTTACACACTTGTTTTACTTGGAATATTTCAAACTAAAATCAGTTATACGAGTTCCGCGGAAATAGCAAAATTAAGGTATTCTACATCTGTTATACCAAGGGCAACATGCACGTTTTCGGATTAAGTATTAAATACTGACTTACCTTCTAACCGTAAATTCTAAATTAAACCCAGGAACATGCTAGTGGCTCTCACTGTTGTATTTGTATAATTAATCCTAATTTAAGTTACTTACATATGACCATCACTATACTCTCACCAGGAGTGCTAAATTTATTTCCAAGTATCAGTACTCAACCACAATCACATCATGTCATCGGGCGCCATTTTTGTTAAAAATGATCAGGAGAATTTACACGGATCACATACGGATCCGAGTACGGATACGGATTATGGATGGAATTCGTATTCCATGACTTTATTCAGTCAAGGCGTATTTCTTTATAAAACTTTGTTAATGAAAGGCATTGCGTCGTTGTTGTATATAAAACTCGTCTCAATAAAATAAGATTTTTTATGGCTTTCTTATAAAGTTCTTAACATAAATAACTTTAAGAAATGTATCAAAAAATAGCTATGTAACAAAGGATTTTATAAAATTTCAAAATATTTAGGAGATATCATAATAATATGTATTTTCAATTCGTAATGTAATTTGTTATTATTTTATTTAAAATATACTAATTGTAATAAGACTGTAATGTTGACTTGAGTTTTGTATGTCATAATATTTAATTTTCTTTTTCATTAATATTATCTTGCAAGTAAATATTATAATTCATTAAAAAGAGACAAGTCTGCTTGGTTTTATTCGCCGAATCTTCTCATTGTGTAGACGCGATTCAAATCCGGTGGTAGTATAAAAAAATGTCAACGAGCATAAGTATCATTTTTATTGCCAAAGTGAATAAAGTTTTTTCTTAATCTGGTTCTGATTCGCCGTCGGCATTATTGAACAGTTATAACAAAATCACACATAACAATCACACATAACTAATGCTTGACCACCTTTTGTGTGATATTGCGGTGAACTTTGTAATAAGTGTAAACAAAGCCTTATACTAAATTTAGTTGTCTATCTAATAATAACTATTTGCAATTTGTGCTTCTTGTGTGAGAATAAATAAAATTAAATATCAACAAATTTTAATTTACTTTTAATCAACTTCGAAAAAGGAGGAGGTTATATTATATTCGACTCCAA
>NJDC01001143.1:188976-222883 GCA_002245475.1 Calephelis virginiensis
TGTTAATTTACTTTTAATCAACTTCGAAAAAGGAGGAGGTTATATTATATTCGACTCAAATATAATTATTAAATTTAGTTGTCTATCTAATAATAACTAGTTGCAATTTGTGCTTCTTGTGTGAGAATAAATAAAATTAAATATCCAAAAAATTTTAATTTACTTTTAGTCAACTTCGAAAAAGTAGGTTATATTATATTCGACTCAAATATAATTATTAAATTTAGTTGTCTATCTAATAATAACTAGTTGTAATTTGTGCTTCTTGTGTAAGAATAAATAAAATTAAATATCCACAAATTTTAATATACTTTTAATCAACTTCGAAAAAGGAGGAGGTTATATTATATTCGACTCAAATATTTTTATAAAGTATGTTATGAACAAACTAATCTGATAGCACGAAGGGTGTTTTGTGAATGTCTTATCTAAGTTTACTTTTCCTTTTATAATTTCAATTAGCTTTCAGTTATGTGAACATTAGTTGTGTGACGTTTAGTTACTACATTTTGGTTAATAACTGTTTATGGCCAGACACCGGCCAGCTTTTAAATGTCGGTCTCTAGTAATGAAGGGACATTTGCGAGACTGGAACTACTCTTTATTTTCAAGAGCAATTCCTGTAATCAAATCATAATTCTGACCATAAAACATATAACTCAACTTTTTGGTTTGGCAGCTATTACATTGTGGAACCAATAGTGCCTACGGCTAATTATGAGACCCTGATTACATCTACCTACCTCTGCTTATTCTACCTACTGATTACGAGCGTAAAAATACTTACTTCCTTACTGTTTCGGCGACAGTATGTTAAATGGCTTGCTTAACTAAAATTAATCTACTAATGCTTTTATTTGTAACTCTATTGTTGTTTTTTATGATATTGGAAGGCAAACCAGCAGACGGATTTCCTTACAGTAAGAAATTCACACCTCCTAGGTAGTAATAGTGCGTTGCCAACCTGAGGCCGGGATGTTAGGCCTCGAGCAAAAGTAGGTTTACTGGCTATCTTACCTTATGGCGGCAGGAATAGGTAAGGCGGTAACACGATTCTGGGTGAGTCGCTGCAAAACTCTACCACCTAGTCAGATGTCACGGTGTTAGTGACGGTAAGCCTATGCTCGCCTTTTACGAGCTGCCTGGCAGGAAGGCAGATGGTCCATTCTGCAAAGGAGCCCGGACCAACATGCGGAAAGAATGCTGCAGTGTGACTCGGATTGTTACCACCAGCATGTCTATTCCTGATGCAATAATGACAACGTCTTATCCCGGTTAAGTTAAGCTTAATGTGCAGTCTACTACCCTGATAGGTTACCACTATGGGAGCCATGTGTTTGTTTGTTGTCTTTTGCTATTACAAAGCATTTATACACTCGAGAGCAAGTAAATAAGGTCGGTTAAAGAAACTTGAATATTTCAGAAATGAAAAAAAAACACTCCTAACAAAATGAATTGTGTTTGATACACAGTCTAAAATTTCGTCAATTAAATAAATAAAACGTACATGTTACTTGTTACTTTATTTTAGAAAATAAATAAAAATATATGACTTTCTTGTCACAAAACGAAAATATTATGACACTAATTTTGCTGAACCTTTTAATTTTTCCAAACTTTTAGTATTTTGTTTAATGCATTTTTGGCGTACTTTATACCAAGTTTCAGATCCACTGTTGTGGGATATCCTCCCACTCTTCAAATAGTTTCACTCTTTGTTTTATACTTTCAGCTCTTGCAGTATGATCGGATACGAATCCCTTAGTCGTACACATCGTCTGAGCTCATCCCAGGCATTCTCTATTGGGTTTAAATCAGGAATACGCGCCAGCCATTTCGTGGGGCTGATATACACTTCTTGGAAAACATAATCATTCACTATTTGCGCAGTGTGAAGTCGGGCATTGTCATGCATAAAAAATGCATTCTGTCTCATATTGACCATAAATAGAGAGACGTGCTTATCAAGGATCTCTTTCACGTATCTTTGGCTAGCTAAATTTCCATTTTCTATAAGCACCAGCTCTGTACGACTCTGTGAAAAAATGCCAGCCAACAAAGAATCGCCGCCATATGGTACCTTCTCTTCAATGCTAAATTGATCTTCAATAAACGTAAGTGACATAATAAAGAAATAACTAATGGAGATTGAAACCGAAAGACTTTATTTATACTGTCATAACGTCGCACTGACTATAGAGTTAAAAACAGATGCATTAAATATACTGTTCTATCTCTAAGAAAACAATTTTTTTTACGTTTGTTATGTTTTATCCCAGGACTTGATAGAAACCAAGAAGTTGTATAAATAATTTAAAAACTTATTAACTTTTGAATCAAACACAGCTTATTTTGCTAGGAATGATGTTTTTATTTTAGAAATATTGAGATTTCTTTAACCAACCCTAATTACTTGGCCTCAAGTGTATTACTGATACATTATACTTCGCTACTGTATTACTAATTTAAATAAAATTGTTGATTCAAGTGTACCTAGTATAAAATCCCAATAAAGATATCACATTTGCATCGGTTTAGATAAAGACGGCTAAAAAGACTCATAATATGAAGTTGAGCGACACGTAAACAGGGTTGTCACACACTTGACGTCTTTTAAAATTAGCATGTTATTTTTAAGTGACGCGTTCAATGAATATTTAAGAATTTTAGCGTTTTTATACATTATGCATGTACCGTTTAGCGACGACTTAAAATACTTCTTTATTAAAATTCGTTTTACATTTGTACAGTCTGTCAAAAAAGTCGTGAAAAGGAAGTTTAGGGAACTAAATAATTTTACGGTACTGACAACATAGGCTTATTGTCACAGCAGAGGTACAACTATGCACTACCTCTTGAGGGGCTATCTTAAGTTTTTATTAGTAAAAATTAAGAACTCAATAAATTTAGTTTGAGTGATAACTAATAAGACAGAGTAAATAATCGGAGCACATAAAAAAAGCAGTGTTAAAAAACTTGTATTTAAGGTGCTTCAAGTACGTATAACAGAATTTCGAGCGGGAAAGTTAGTTTCCGATTAGTCGCTTTACATAAAAAAATAATCACAAATTAATCGCTTTACATAAAAAATATCGATTTTAAATATAAAACCTCCTCCGTTATTTTAATCGATTACAAATTATATATATAAAATTCACAAACGTCTAATAATTATTAAAACCCTGTATGGTTTTAGTTTAATAATAGTTATTTTAGTAAACAATTTTCATATTCAATTTAATTTCTGATATCCTTGTAAAGGACTTAGCGTGAAGATATATATGTCTGTAAGAATATTCTTTGGTATAACAAGTTTTAATTTTATCAACATCAATTATTGATTCAGATGTATCTAGAATGAAATTCGAATAAACAGTTTCACTTCATTGGATTAAGATAAAAAGATCATAATGACTCTTACGATGAAACTACTCGACACATTACCAGGGTTGTCCAACGGCTTGATATTTTAAATAGCGCGTTAAAATATCTACTTTATAGTGAATGAATATTTAATTATTTTAGCGAATAACATTATACGTAGGTCACATTATAAGTTTAACGTAACTTAAAAAACCAAACAGGTGTGTTTGTATGAAAAGGGTATGTTATGTGAAGGAAGCAAGACAGGTTTGTCAAGATCGTGAGGTCTTGCAATCGATACTCTCTGCCTATCACGTAAGGGACTTGGCGTGAAGATATGTATGTATGTATGTTAAAAAACCAACATGTTATTAGCAAAATATTATGTTTATTGCTTTTCAAAATAATCTCCTTTACATTTTAAACATTTTTACATGCGATCGAACCTTTTTTTTAAAACAAAAGGACCACAGATCTGAAGGCATGCTTTCTACGTGCTGATTGAACGCTATCACTGCCTCTTCGGAGTAGTTAAAAGTAAAACCTATAATCTAATCTTTAATTTTGGGAAAAAAAACAGAAATTGCAGGGTGCTAGGTCGGGGCTATGCGCAGGATGAGTGACGAGATGTACTTTTTAGGAAGCTAAAAATGACTTTGTTTGGTTTTCCGTGTATGAAGAAGCGTTATCATGGTGTAGGAGAATGCGGCTTTTGGGTCGTCTTTCGCGAATTTTTTCTAACGCCTTGGGTAAACAAGTGGTAGAATACCACTCGACATAAACACTCTTTTGATCTTCAAGTGTAATTGTACAGATGGGACCCATAGCTCAGAAAAAAATGCGATAATTTTTTGACCAATGTTTCTCGCCTGCCTCAATTTTGTTGGCCTGTTCTCATTTTGAAACACCCATTCACAAGATTGCTGTTTTTTTTCGGGTTCAAAACAATAAATCCACGTTTCGTCTTCTGGGGCAATGTCCTAAACAGCATTAGAATGTCCATGGTCGTACTTCAGTAACATCTGTGAGCACCATGCAAGCCCATTTCTGCTCCGCTGTCAGTTCTTGAGGTATTCAACGACAACAAAATTTTCCGAACTTCCAATTCTTCGTATAAAATTTTCTGAATTTGGCTCATCCCAATCCCCATAGACCTCGAATCGTCTTAGAGGTCTATGGGGCTTTTTTCTATTAACCGCTTAACAGTAGTCACATTATTTTCGTTGACGGCAATTGAAGGCCGCCCTTTACGAAGTTTGTCATGTAAAGAAACTCGGCCTTTCTCAAATTCAGCAAACCATCGCCTCACAGTGCTCAAATAAGGTGTTTCTCTCCCAAAAGCATTTTGAAGACGAGCGGCACATTCTTCAAAATGCTTTTGGGAGAGAAACATACCTATCACTAAAGGATATTTAACATCGAAGTAAATGAAAGAAGAAAATTAGAAACGAGAAGCTAGGATAGTTGTAACCAGGTCAAGACAAATGTAAGAGAAAACGTTACAATGTTTTGAAATTATTTATTTCTTCATTGAAGTCGGTTATGAGTTTCGTAAAATATATAATTATTCTATCAGTTGTTAATTTTATAGTCTAATGCCAATCAATTTTATGTCCAAAAATTGTTTGAATTTGCAAATATGAAAGTAAAAGTCAAAAAGACAGTCAAAAATCATACGGTTCTCCTGATGATAAGAGAAAACCGTGGCCGTTACACACTATAGGTATTATACTTAGATTTTCGTTGTTCTATGGCCGGGGTATTACGCCTTTTGTGTAAGTCTACTGGCTACCCTACCCTAACATGATACTATCATTATGGCGGCAGGAATAGGTTAGGCAGTAGATTCCTACCAACAAACAGAAAAAACAGTTGGATATACGAATTGAATTGTATCTTCAACCCTCAAAAAGGAAGTTTTCAATCCGATTTTCTGATCTATGAAATGACACTTTCATTTTAATTTTAACTGGATGAACGAGAACCCGCAATTCCGAAGCAAAAATGATCCAAAGCTTATTAAGGACAGAAACTCAAACAGGTCGATGTTTATATTTCTGTCCTTAAAAAGTTTATTTCCTCCAGATAAACGTTGGAATGGGGTCAAAAACATTGGAAAGAACATTATTACAGCCATAACTTTCAGTCAATCACTGAAAACGAGGACACCATAATTGTAAAAAGGTTTAATGGATATCGATTATCTTCTGACCATTTCGTCCGCCATTACCGACGCATCCAAGTATCGAAAAAGAAAACTAACGTTTTGAAGTAAAAGATAGCCATTGGCGATAAATGGAGACGCATTTTCTTCAGGTGAAATCGGCGAACTTTACCTTCAAACCATTTTTATACAATTGTAAAGGAGACAAGACTTTACTAAGTTTTGGCTTGCGTTATTTTTTTTTCAAACATGCAGCGTTCTGAGTAGAGTCTGTTAAAGTTCTTATGCAAGGAAATCAACTTTGCTTTAATTTGTGCTCATTCAGTGAGTAAAATTCAAAGTGAAATAATACTTATAGTTCCTACCACTACAGCCGCATTAAGTCGCTTTTTCGGAAGAGGGATGAGGATGAAATCAAATACGCATTTGATTTGATTTTATCGCCAACTTTATTTCCTATTCATTTTTCATATCTTCTTCTATCGCGAAAATGACTGTCATGCTCCGACCCGGAGGGTAGAGTAACCGTTATACTTGCACAATAGGCCTAACATCCCCGTCACAGGGCAGCGATGCACCTGTAACATTTACGGTGTCCATAGGCCACTATTATCTCTTACCATCAGGAGAGCCGTGAGCTTGTTCGCAGACCTTTCACATAAGAAAAAATCAAGATTAAAGAGTAGGCCTACTGAGGCTCGAGATCGAGCGTAGGATATATGCGCGATAGGATACGCGCTTCAAATGCCCTGTCCAGAAAGGGGGCGTTAAGGAATTAGTAATAGACCTACTCGAGTTTTATTGCCCGACAATGGGCGAAATAAATAATGATTATTGTATTGTGTGACAGTATATGGTCCGGAAGATGGGGTAGGAGATAGATTTGCACATTAGACAACATCCGCTCAATAGGACAGCGATGCACCTGTAACATTTGAGGGGTATTTAAGCCATGAGATAGACTCTTGCCATCAGGAGTTCCGAATATTTATTTCTGTTTTATCACACAAAGAAAATAAGGTATAGGTAAGGCGTTGGATCCCTACCCGAGCAGATTGCAAAATCATAAAAAAAATTAGTTATCGATTTGCTCATCCTTAATATGAGCGATGAAATATTAATATCTTATTTTGATACCTTAAAAATTCCTAAAGGAAATATAAATCTGTCGATCACTGTATTTTGAAATACGTTTAGTTTTATTCAACGATCCATCACTGCCTGTTTACGTCAACTGTTAGACGTTGACATGTCCCAAGATACGATTTAGGACGTTATATTGTATCACACTCAACACTTAGCAATATCATAAGGCAAAAACCTTAATCTAAGTGATATAACTGAACTGAGTCATCATAATCAATTCCAATTGCAATTTGCTCAAAGATATCTCTACTTAGATTACTTCATTGACCCCTCTAATGTCAGACGTGTAGCCTTAAAGCCAGCTTCAGGAAACACGTACATGTAATATTATTGATTACAGGGTGCGGCGGTCCAGGCCGATTTGAATTTCCAATGAGCTCGTTAGAATCAGCTTCGAACAGGCGATAAAAAGTTCATTTCTTTTTCGCTGACTTTGCACCGATGCGATTTGACCGAATTACTGTGATCGTTTCTTTTTTGTAAACGATCTGTAAATTCAGACGTTTGGTGCGTCGAGTTGGATGCCGTAATCGATCCAATTTGTGAACATTTCTGCTTAATCATTATCTTGAAAACATTTATAGTAATTTTCTCTTTAGTATGCCGTTAATCAACGCCGTTAAAATTGTGTAGTTTTGCTTTTGGTGTGATGTTGCAACCAAAATTGAAACGTATATTTTTAGCAATCATTTTATAAGCATATAAAATGCTTGATAAACGAGTATCGAAATTGAAGTGTTTTAGAAAAAAACAAATGTATTTTTAATTAGTATGTCGGAAGTCAGGTATTTTTAATAGAAATAATATTATATAAAAAATAGATTGCCTTTTAAATTGGCAATAAACACTGAATTTTTTTCAATCAGTTTTTAATTTAACCCATGTTTTTTTAATTTTTAAAGTGTTGGTCCAGGATCCTTTGCAGAATAGACCATCTGCCTTCCTGTGCCCGGCAGCTCTTAAACGGCAAGCATAGGCTTACCGTCATTAATACCACGACATCTGACTAGTTTCGCAGCAACTCGCCCGGATTGGTACCACTGCCTTGCCTATTCCTGCCGCCATAATGTCAGCGCTTACCGTTGACGTGTTCCGGTTCGGAGGGTAAGGTAGCCGGTAAACTTACTTTTGCTTGAGACTTGACATCCCGACCTAACGTTGGCGTACCATTTCCACGTTTGGTGTCTCTAGGCGGTGTGAATTTCTTAACATCAGGAAATCCGTCTGCTTGTTTGCCTTCCAATACCATAAAAAAATTGTTTTGATATTAGTAAGTTGTAAAGACGTATTCATAGGACGAGTGATTTTTTGGAAAAAACAAAAGAAATAATTTATTGACAGACATAACCTTACCACACATAATTAGTAACAAAATACAACTAGAAATCTAACCTAACTCTAAACATATGTGAAGTAAATAATGTACAAAAAGTAATAATAATATTTAGAAACAGAGTGCGGAAACACGAGTATTCAAGAAAAACCTCAGTATTTGTTGAGCTTTAATCCACCTCAACACTGATTTTCAGCTTTCTCCGTGTGACAAATGCAGCCAACAGCAGCTGGCACACGTAATACTATTTGTTTTCCATCTTGAAATAATGACAAAAATTCAAAGCATGTAACACAAAAACATTTTTTTTAAGTAAAAACTTCTTTAGCGATGTTGCGCTCTTTTTTTGGAATGGGTAAAAACTTCTAAACTCGCGTCAGATCGTCAGAACGTAAGACGGCGCACTGTGCATGCGCGAATAAGACGGCGTGATATCTAAAATAAAACGTAGATTCATTGCTGTTTCTGTATTGCTTAGATATTTCCGAAGAGTATAGGATGCGCAATGGATAATACGCCGCAATATACCTACCATTAAATTCTCACAGATAGCATATACGTCTATTATCAACACACATTGCTCTATTTGTATCATCTTGAAAATAAGCTTTATGTGTAGACGAGCTATGTCAATGTACAGATAATATGTCGACGCTCCTAACCGTCTCGTGGTCTTACTTTAGTGAAATAATATTTGTGTATAAATTATAATACTTTCATACTGATAATTAAAGCAATACGTGCAAAATTATTCCCTCACTATTCCAAAATATCAAAAATACACAACGTTAATATTTAAGTTTTCACTTCTGCCGGTACTCCCGGAGTGCAACCTGTTTTTTTTTATTGAAGAAGTTGTACGTATTAATGTTATAAAATGACTTTGAAAACAAAACATGGGTTAAAAAACTAAAAGAAGTAGAAAATAGTTTTTGTGTTTGTTGTCTTCAGAATTTTATTTCTACTTGTACGTCCATGTTATATGCTACTTAATAAAATCAAAACACACATTAAATCTAAAGCACAGGCTAATATAATATAAAAAAATATGTAATAAACTTGGAAATTCATTTTGTTCATCCTTCAAATGGAAGATGAAAGATTGGTATCTTATTTTCTAAACTCCTAGAGGAAATACAAACCTGTCGATCGCTGTATTCTAAAATACGCTTAGTTTTATTCAGCGGTCCATCACTGTCTGTTATATCGACTGATTAAATAACTTTTGTGCTAAGTTAATGGTTTGCTTTATAAATAATTATGACTAGTTTATCCTCGAATTACAGTAATTAAAGTTTGTTTAATCTGCCTTTATATAAAACAACAATGGACTTGCATTCTATGCCTAACATCCTGATTATAAGACAAGGACGCATCTATAACGTCTATGGTAATAAGTCAAGGTTTACTGTTACCATCAGGAGAGCCGTGTGCTTATTCGCTGTCCTTTACACATGATTAAATAAATAACTACAAATGGAGTTTCAGCAACTGCCAACAGTGGAAAATGTACAATGAACAATTAAAATTTAATAACAGACGTATTAAGTCTTAAAACCAATTTTAAGACGTCGGATATTTAAAAATTGTTTTTTTTTTAAATTTTTGTTGTGTGATAAAATATCATAAACTAGCATAGTTTTAAACGCAGTAAATCGCCAATACCGCTAATTTCCTTACCATTTTGAGATTTGCTATTTTTTCTAAATGCAACGATGACGATCACATATATTTTTTGGATTTCGTAGCTAGAGTTGAAAAAACGGAACCCTTACAAATTCGTCATGTCTGTATATATGTCTGTCCGACAATCTGTTTGACACAGCCACTTTCTTCTGAAAATATATGAACTATTCTGTTGAATATTGGTAAGAAGATAGACTCTGTGAACTGCATTAAGATTTTCACTCAAAAATGATATTAAGGTTTATAATATCATAATCTTGGCTCGTAGAGATTGCTTTGAGCTATAAGATCGCCATTTGTAATTTTTTGTAATATGTTTCTTTTATACCTTATGTTTGTGTTTCTATTATACAAAAAAGAATAAATAAATAAATCTTCTAAACTGAATGGTTTGCATGAGAGGCACTTCCAAAGTGGGAAAAATGTGTACCCCTCCAAACCTGTAATTTTTAAAATAAGAGCATAATATAACAAATAAAAATATGTAATGTACATTAACCAAGTTAACTTCCAACGAAAATTTGTTTAAATCAGATCTACTAAAATTTGAGATTTATACAGTAAAAGTTTTATAAAAGTTTTCAAAAACTACCTTCGATAAAGTGCCTGATTGTTCTTCTGCCTACCTCTTCAAGGATACAGGAGTGAAAATGTTAGCTTACACAGAACCTTCGGTTAATTGTGTGAATCCTCTCAGTCTTATCACAGGGAGATACGAGCGTAAAGATACTTACTATTTATTTTTTACAAATGAAATAAAATAAAATAAATCCTTACAAAACGACCAAAAATGCTTATTTAAAAAATAATTTACAACATAATCTTAAAATCCTAATGCCACTGTGATAACTTCTTAAACGTAAAGTAGTTAAGAACTATTTCTATCAGGTCAGCTTTTAAAAAACCCGCATCGAAATCGGTCCATCCGTTCAAAATTTATGACGGCATAGACTCACTCACGCGCCAGACTTATTACCGTTTTTTCCGTCAGAGGCTAAAATAGTGCAATAGAATTTAATACATAATATGATTTTAATATAAAAAGCGAAACCAATTTAAATCTTAAGTTTCAAGACTACCGATAATCCTAACAATATCGTAGGTGTGAAAGTTTCAACTCTTAATTAAAGCACGGCGAAGCCTACCGGTAAACTTCGATTGCCCTGTCAAAAATCCGAAGAATTATTCCGGCAGGCAGGAATAACTTTGCGATTTTAGCCTTTATCGGGTAAGTTCAGGCATATTAGCAAATTTATACGTTCGAATGCAATATGCGCACAGATCGCGTTAGTGGAACGCAGCGCTTTTATTAAAAACAGTTTTATTTATTGACATTTGAGATTCTACATTTTCTTTTATATCTTTCTAGATTAAATTTTTTAATGCTAACTCTGTTTACTTTTACCCCCGAAGGAAAAACAAAGGTGTTATAAGTTTAGCGTTTCTGTGTGTGTATCTTTTCTGTAACATTATATTTTTATTCAAAACTTGACATGTTTGAAATGGTATTTAGCACGAATACAGGTATTGTCGGGTTCATTGATTTTTTTTTCATTTATCCATTTCTGGAACCGGTTAAGACATTAAGACCATGCTGCCATATCTTCGATATTAATAAATTATTTTTTGTTATATATTTTGAATTAATTTTTCTTTTATCTTAGAGATTGGATGTAACCTACGAAGGTGCATTCCCCCTTCGACCGTTCCCGCCAACGTCGATTTTTTTTTATTTTATGCATAAAATACTTTTGTCTAAACATAACTTATTATAAATTTATATCATAATTTTACACCATATATTATTATATTATATTATATTATAAATTCTTTTTTTTATTTAAAATAACAGATTTCCGAGGTCATCTCCATTCCCACAAGTCTGGATCTAATAATAGAGTCTTAGAAAAACGAGAAAAATACTAATTTTCTTGTGTTTACATGACGTAATAGCAAAATACATAGCAGAGTAGCCCGAGATAGATTTTTCAATTACTCAGGCGCGTCAGATTAGATATGGAATAAACCTTGTACTACCACTAAACGCTTGCATTACGAGTCAGTTACTATAGAAAGGTTGCCGTGTAGGGTATTCTGTCTTATATTTTTGGCTTAAAAAATACTCGAGCATATCAGATTTAAATATTATGGTGGGCTGATTACATGCCAAAAGGTTCATGTTTAAATTTTCTGGTGATGTGAAAGTTTGCGGAAGTAGGAGGGACAAAAACTTTTAATATAGAAGTCATGTTTGTTCAATAGCTATAATGGCGTCCAGTCTGATTGACATGTTTCCGTCATTACCTATGTATACCATCAAAATCTGATAAACTTGTCTGTTATAAAGTGACAGTAAAATATATTCTTTTAGCTTTCAGACACTCAACGCACCACCAAAAAGTATAAACGTCATGTGACCTTTTTTATTCTCCGCCATCTAATCGACAATGTCCAATGGGTCCTCATGATGGTGCTGGAGAAACTATACATTTAACGTCTTGAGATCCCGTACTATAAAGCGGCATCGAATAGCTACATGCGAACATTCGACACACCTCGAACAACGTTATTTCTAACCTATTTTTACGCTTTCGAATCGAAGTAAATGTTACACCTCACGTGAAAGGAAATTAACTGTCAAATACACACTTAAGCAAATCCATACTCTTTACTAATATTATTAATACAAAAGTGCGTTTGCTTATCTTTCTTTGACGTTGCATCGAAATGATCTTATCATAACGAAGTAGTATGAAATTTAGCACACTTATAGTTTATGAGTAGGAGAAGTTTAGAACGCTAATACTTTTCAATAAAAATGCTTATAAAGTGCATTAAATCAATAAATAAAACATTACACATACTACCATACATTTGACATACAAAAACAAAAATATTGATAAATGATAATAGCGTTCTTATCAAAAAGATAATTAACAATAAAACGTTAATAATATTTGAACATCATATTTTGATAACTTGTATTTAATTACTTGTAATTAAAATTTGTTTTGGTGGAATTTCGACCAACTGGTGACCACTAGTATTTTTAAATGTGTAGAAAACCAGGGCAATGAATAGTGGATTAGACCACTTTTTACCCCGATGCCTAAACGGGTTTATGAGATAGGGTTATATTTAACCCTTAACGTATATATACGGTAAAAGCTGTGGCTAGCATCTAGTTCAATAAATAAATATATCCAATTGTTTTTCAGCTTACACAGTGTTCTATTGAACAATCTAACAATTCTATTGAAAATAGTAACATGGAAGTTGTCACATTCATTTGACATTTCTTATGTTCGATAATCGAAAGCCGTCTAAAGTTAGAGAAAAGAGACAATCGAACTAATTCTTTCCACCCAGCCAGCTAGTAGCGGAACTATTGAAATATCAATTACTTTGTACGGAACAGTTGGGAGATTTTAATTTACATAAATTTTATTAACTGTAAAATATTTTTATTACTCAACCTTAGAAGCGAATCCATGTTTTCTGTGAACCTCAATTCATTAAACAGATATTACCTTAGTATTTATTTCAGGTCTGCTTATTTGTAAATATTACAAAAGAGAGAGAGAGAGAGAGGCAAAAAATAAATATGTTTTAACAAAATTTAAGTGTTCATCTGTGATCTCAAAATAACTTTCATCATATGCTTTTGCACATATATTTCTTGTATCTTCACGCCCATATCCCCGAAGAGGTAGGCAGAGGTACAACCAAGGCACCCACGACTAGCCGAAGACACTAAGTCCCACAATATGATAGGTGGCAAGCCTATCGCCAACCGGGTACATTTCCAATCCCAACCAACATTTTTTTAAATTAGAAAATTGGAAAAATCCAACTTTCTTTATGTTGACCGACCCGGGATTCGAACCCAGGACCTCATGCAGTCAAGTCCAACACCCGGACCGCTAGACCACAGAGGCGACTAAATTAAAAATGTCTTGTTATTAAAAATGAAAATTACATATAAAAAAATGTTTTAATATTATTACTATCATTTTTCTACTTTTCTAGGCTAGCATCTGGAATTGCTCATAATGTTTTAACGGTGGTGTCTCGAGTCTCCGAATCCGGCATGTATGTATGAAAAGGGTTATAAATGTAGAGGAAGCTAGGCAGTTTTGCCAGTATCGTGAGGTTTGGCACTCGATACTCTCTACTTACCCCGAATGGGACTAAGCGTGAAGATATGTATGCATGTATGTATGTATTTATATATTTAAAGGCTATTTTAATCCTAATGTGCGGGAAATCATTATGCAAGTTAGAAAAACCACGTCCTAGCCCCCTGTAGAGAGGAGGGGGTGTAAAAACTTGTCGGATCTTAATGAAAAAAATACAATTGAGTACTAAAATATCTTTCCAAATATACAAAAAGCATAGTCTGTTTAAAGCATACAGACGAATTGATAAACTCCATCAGCTTAAAGTCAGTTAAAAATATTTATTCTTACAATTCGAAGCAGGAAGTAAATTACAAAAATGAACGATGGCAGGAGTAATATATTTTGTCTTAAAGACGATTCAAATTAAAAATTAACAATGACTATCTTTACCTTTAAGATTGATCACTATATATTATGTTCAAACAAATGACTGTTCATTATACACAAAGCTGCGTGGGCAGTTTGTACGTTAAGCTAATAAACATTACTCATATTAATTGTTCCAAAATATAAATGAGTGTAAAGATAATTCAATTCGTGAGTCGCTTGCATAAGATCTTTAGCTGTTAGTAAGATCTTTAACTCTTCGTTAGTGTAGAACAGTTACGATTTTTATATAAACTATCATCCTCTATTTGTATAATAGGGTGGGTTATTTTTATTGCATATTTTATTTTTCATAATATTTGAAGGCATACAAGCAGACGGATTTCCCGATGGTAAAAAATTCACGCCGTCTAGAGACACCAAATACAGTAATGGTGTGTTGCACATCTGAGGTCGGGATGTTAGGCCTCGAGCAAAAGTAAGTGTCTCGGCTACCTTACCCTCGGAACTGGGACACGTCAACGACAAGCACTGGCGGTGGTACCAATCCGGGCGAGTAGCTGCGAAACTCTACCACCTAATAGTTTGTCACGGTTTTAGTTTAATTTTATATAATTTTAACACGTAATTTATATTTATTAAAATTTATTGATAATTCTATTAATATTATAAATGCGAAAGTTTGTAAGTATGGATGTATGGATGTTTGTTACTCTTTCACGCTCGAATGGCTGAACGGATTTGTCTGGAATTTGGAAGACAGATAGATTGTGACCTGGATTAACATATAGGCTATTTTAAATCCCGATCGCACACCGGGTTTCTGTGAAAACGCGGGCGAAGCCGCAGGTAGCAGCTAGTATTATGATAATAGTATCGATGATAAGTTAATTACTTTAGTAAATGTTGATAGCATACATGCGGCTTGCTCTAACTTTGTCTTATCTATAGAGGGGGATCATCTTTAGAGCTCACAATTTTAAATAAGAAGATCAGTGAACAGCAAGGACCAATTAATTTTGTTTTTATGATAGTTCGATGAATTCCACAGACCAACAGATAGTTGTAATTACTCAAGGCGTCCGAGGTTGACGTTGCATTACCAAATTAACCGAAGGTAGTGCCAAGAGTCGTTAAAACCATTTACAAGTACATATTTGCAATATACAGATACACAAAGGCCGTCACACAAAGATACCGTCTCTATTATTATAAAATTCAAAGTAAAAAAAAGTTCGAATCCCGGGTCGGCTAACAAAAAGAAAATTGGATTTTTCCAATTTTATAATTAAATAAAATGTTGGTCGGGATTGGAAATGTACCTGGTTGACGATAGGCTTGCCACCTATCACATTATGTGACTTATTGTCTTCGGCTAATCGTGGGTGCCTTGGTTGTACCTCTGCCTACCACTTCGGGGATATGGGCGTGAAGATACTTTTTCAAAGTATGTTCTTAAAATGATAGATGATAGACCAAAATACGGTGCGTTTTTATAAATACTGGAAATATACATGACAAAAAAGTACTGGTATTGCTTTTACATATGGTAAACCTATGTATATACATAGGTTTGACAAATTCTTCTCCCAATATAAAAAGAGAATTTTATGAAGTTGGCTGAATATAGTCTAAGATCCAGTTCATTTGGGTCGTTGGTCCAAAAGAAATTACAAATTAAAAGCAAGGATGAATACAAGATTATATTTTATAAATGGCTCAATCAACAACCGGGCGGAATTCATTTGATGGCAGTATTTAATTTGCTCGAAGTCTGTACCAATAACTTTCATAAAGACAAATAGACATATCATATGCATTGAGTACCTTTTTATAAGGTTTCAAGTTGTGATAATAGAAGTCAAAGTGCTAGACTCGCCTCGCATAATTCTGTGATTATAATAACGTTGTTGTATGAAAGCGAGAGTTGGGTATGTCACAAAAAACATGAAAGTAGAATAAATGCGGATGAAATAAGAGCGCAATAGAAAATCTATGATGTTACGATCACTGACCTCATTCGTTACAGTGAGATCCAAGAAAGAGTGGAATTTAAAGGAAGTGTTCGTGTTAAAATGAGAAAGTGCATGCTCCGCTGGCTCTGACATATAGAAAGAATGACAGATGAAAGATTGACAAAGCAGGTATATAGACAGTGCAAATGTGGATGGATGTAGGTAACCGTGGAGACCTAGGCTGACATTTTACGATCAAACCGGTCGGGTGTTATCCAAAGGTGGTGTCAAGGCTCCAAAATCTGCATGTTTGTATGAATGTATGAAAAGGGTTACTGAATGTGAAGGAAGCCAGGCAGGGCCGCCAGAATCGTAAGGTTCTACACTCGGTACTCTCTGATGGTACATAACTAATCTGATGGTAAGAGGCAATCGTGGCCTATAGACACCATAAATGTTACAGTTACGTCGCTGCCCTGTGGCCAGGACTATTATGTAATCTGCTGTCTGTACGGAAACATGACAGTATCATTGGGAATCGGTAAGGTAGTGTATACCTACCAGCGCAAATACCTGTAATACACTATACCACCAGTGATATTTTTAGTAATGAATAACCCATGTAACCAATGCTCGTTTCTTACGAGCTACCAGGATGAAGGGCAATAGGTCTGGCGACTTGGGTACAAGAGAAAAAGATAAAGCAATAAATTTTATTTTTTACACATAAGAATAACTACTTTACTTATTACGAACTTCTGTTTTAGTTGGTCTCTGTGTACCCATGAAGGTTGTTTTTTTTTAATGTTATAGGAAGGCAAACAAGCAGACGGATTTCCTGATGGTAAGAAATTCACGCCGCCTAGAGACACCAACGGTGGTAATGGTGCGCTGCCAACCTGAGGCCGGGATGTTGATGTTAGTCGAGCAAAAGTGAGTTTACCGGCTACCTTACCCTCCGAACCGGAACACGTCATGACATTATGGCGGCAGGAATAGGTAAGGCGGTGGTATCAATCCGGGCGAGTCGCTGCCAAACTCTACTACCTAGTCGGATGTCACGGTGCTAGTGATGGTAAGTCTATGCTCGCCTTTTACAAGCTGCCTAGCAAGGAAGGCAGATGGTCTATTCTACAAAGGAGCCCGGACCAACACGGGGACAATTAAACGGGGACAATTTGTTACAATTAAAATTGTATATTAAATCCATAAGTTTTATGAAAGCAAAAACAAGTTTATATTATGTCCAAGATTGATTGCTTAGGTTTTGCTTAAGTTTGATTTTTGAATGAAAATTCATTACTACCTGGGATATACATAAACGAGGGATACTTGTTACATTAAAGGCAAGTAGCTTTCGTTGGTAAAACAAAAATCTGCTGCTAATAGCAATTAAAAATAAATTAAATTAGTTTAAAAATATACCGTCTATTTTAAAATTTATAGAAGTTTGTGATGCATGCCATGTGAATTATGAAAATCTCTGACAATCATGTACGAACAACCAGAGCGGTTATGAGTATGGGTACGAGTTTCTTATTTCTCAAGTGTGTTGAAGGAGAACGTAATTAATTTAATACTTTAAAGACAAATTATGAACAAACATAAAATAACATACATTTAGGAACAGTATAGAGGTAATTTAGATTCGTTTATGTTATAGTAAATAAATTCACACAAGAATAAGATACTAAGGTAGGTATTTATACAAAAATAATCAAATATAAACTAGGTGATAGAGTTTCGCAGCCATTCGCCCGGATTGGTACCACTCCCTTACCTATTCCTGCCGCTATAACGTTAGCGCTTGCCGTTGACATGTTTCGGTTCGGAGGGTGAAGTAGGCGGTAAACTTCCTTTGGTTGGAGGCCTAATATCCCGGATTCAGGTTGGCAATACGTCATCACCACCTTTGGTGTCTCTAGGCAGCGTGAAATTGTTACCATCAGGACATATTCATTTGATGATAGAATATTGATTTCGAAGCCAGAATCTTATAGTTTTACTGCGACATTATAATTTTGCATTACTCACAAAGAAATGCCATAAATTTCATTACAAATTTTCAAACTTGAAAATGTTTTCTTTCCTTCCAATCTATGTTTTAATATCTAATGATGTTGGTTTTTAACCATAAAAACATGAATAGCTTTATTTTATCAAAGGTATTTTGTGAAGTCCACTATTAAGAGAAAGCTTTTACGTATAAAAAATAAAACAAAGCTTCTCCAGCATCACAGCTGATGCTTATTTAAATCAAAGAAAAGCATTAAGCTTATATTCCTTTGAATCGTTAATGTGAAATGTATTTGGATCACTAATGAACGTGTTTTCAATTTTATTAATTTTACTATATTTTTCCGTTTTATTACAAAGAAGGCGGAAACTGCTTTTTTGCCTTTTGTGTCATCTGATATTTAAAGAAAAATTACAGATTGTAAATATGAGGTTAGCAAAGCTAGAATATTGAGTCGTTGTTTGTCGACCTCTTATCCGACTCGATTAAGGAGGAGGTTGTATATTTGTTACCATATGTTTACTTATTTAATTCTTTATTGTACACAATTCATGAAATAAAACATGTACAGTGAATAAACAGAAATGCACAAAAGGTGGGCTTATCTCTAGGTCTACAGATTTCTTCCAGCCAACCCTAAGAATTAGAATCTGTGATGAAACATCATCATGCATAATAAATAAATAACCTAAATATAGTAAGAATATAAATAAAACAATATAACTAATATTAATAAATCTATATAAATAAGAAACCTTAAAGTCACAATTTGTTAAATACAAGTGTTAAGTAATATTCTTTCTAATGTGTTGTTTCAAAAGGTAGATCATGATTCTAAGATAGTCCCATACAAATTTTATTGTATTAATAATTTTCATATCCATTTGGATATGAAAATATGCATTATAAGTAAATATTGGTACATTATTTAGTAAAAAAAAACAATATATATTGGATTTCTGCTATACCAATATATATTGGATTATTTGGTTGACGTTTACATCGGAATATGACAGTGATAAACAATGATATTATAGCAGGAATACGTGAGGCAAACGTATTAGTCAGATTTAGTCATCAAAGGACTCTAGTACTTTGTCTACTAGTTTGTCTATAGATGTGATGGTAGGGTAGCCGATAGACTTGTAAAATAGGCCTCACACCCTGGCAACTCAACAGCAGCGCACCTGTAATATCCATGGTGTCTATAGGTCATGGGTGTCTCTTTCCATCAGGAGACCCCTGAGTTATATACAGGGTTACTTTCAACAGACCGGCCAAATTTTAATATATGGTTAAAATGATAGTGCATTGTAAATATTAACATCCAAATTCTCATGTTTACTTTAATAATCCTTAATCCGCGTTAATCCTTCACTTGTTGTCACGCTACATTGTACCTAGTACGAGTCATGACGTCACCAACCTGCGCTAGCGATTGCGGTCGTCGTTTACGTTATAGCCATGCCATTTGTATTTTGCATGGGACGAAAATTATAATTTTCATTTTTTTATTACTTCGTTAGTGAAAAGTGATATCAACTTCAAGCCCTCCCTAAAAAATTTAACTGGTCCTTTAAATGTTACCCTGTATATGTATATACTTCTTACACGTTTCTCACAAACTGTTCCTAAACAGTAAAAGCGATTTGGTAGAAATTTGGGACGTATATTTCAATAGGTTCCATGTTGGTTTAAAGACACAATTGGATATGGTAGGTAATACTTTTGACAGTATGACGAAGTTCACCGAGTCAGGTTACACACACACTCAGACACACACACGTATAATGTATATATATAAAATAAATAAATATCCCTGGACAAGTTGTACAAATTGTATCTAACCTCAAAGTAAGCAAACTATATGCTTGTGCTGTGGGTGTTCGTCAACGATTCTAATACATAGAAATACCAGAATAAATTTAATAAACACTCAGACCCGGAAATGCAGACATCTAAAATATGTTCATCTCACAAATGCCGTCCCCTGTCGGGAATCGAACCCGAGCCTCGCAGTTGGTCGATGTAGTTAGACGTGTACGCTAGCCGCTAGACCAACGAGGCGGTCATATTTAAAACAAACCACGGTTTATATTTAAAACAAGAGTTTAAACTGCGTTGAAATAATAAATACTTTCCACTCAAAATATTAAAGTTTTAGTAAACTGCTGGAAAATTATCGCTGAATAAGTGTTTCTAAATGGAAATTCAGGTGAAATTACTTCCGTAGTTTTAAATACTCTGCAAATTAAAAGCTTTATGTAAAAGGAAAATCGTCAAGAAAGTGTACCTAACAATTATTTTTATCGCTGGATCACCGCCTTTTCCTGTTTGTATAATTTTTCCCCTCAATAAAAACTGATTAATTTCTTTCAAAAGCGTTTGTTTCAATTGTCATAAAAAACTGTTGAAAACGACGACTTGTAATTTTTAATACAAAACGTTTTAACTTAATAAGTTTAGTAATAAGGTTTTAGATAAGGTTTGCCCACTGCAATGTTCCTGTTGCATCTGGTGGTAGATTTTATTAGTGTTATATAGCCGCATCATGAGTTCCTGTTAGCTATGTTAAATAAATAATTTTATATTGTAACAAGTTGTTGACCGCGGCGTTGCCCAAGTGGTCCTATAAGAACATTATTTAGGGATAAAAAACTGTCACACGTGTTAATCCAATTTACCCCATATGTGTGTACCAAATTTCATGAAAATCGATTCAGCAGTTTTTGCGTGAAGAAGTAACAAACAAACAGACAAACTTATTTATAATATTAATAGGATAGGATTAATAGGACATCTTTGTACTCGCGACATTGTCGACGTAGAATAGTAACGAATTTCTTACGAAATATTGCTTCCAGTACTACAATATTTTGGGGATTTATTATTCAAACTAGTATATCGTGCGGCGCGGGCTGTTTGGCAGCCAGCGCGTGATCCACCGCTCATGTAGACTGTTGTTCAGTGTCGCTAGTTATTATTTAAATTAGAAAACCTATGTTTGAACTCGGGTCTCTAAAAATATATGTAAGTACTAGCTGTTACCCGCGGCTTCGCCCGCGATAAATTAAGATGTAAGCTATTCTATCTCTCAAGTTGGATCGAACTGCATATGGTGTGCGAGTTTTATTATAATCCGTTAAGTGGTTTAGGAGTCCATTGAGAACAAACATTGTGACACGAGATTTATATATATTAGATATCAAATTTCTTTAAAATCGGTCGGTTGTTTCTTACCATAAACAAATCCGTGTGCTTGTTTGCTGATAAAAAAGAACGTCAGGATTAGGTTCTTAAAAATATATGTATATTATCTGTCAGACTGCCTAGTAATGTACAATATACAAAAAGAAGTATCTTTATACCCATATCCCGGAAGAAGTAGAAAGATGCACAACAGGGGCACCCACGACTAGCCGAAGACACTTAATCCCGCAAAGCGATAGGCGGCAAGCCTATTGCCAACCGGGCACATATCCAATCCCAGGCAACGTTATCGTTTGAAAATTTAAAATACACTGATTTCTAATTAAAAAAAACAACAATATACAAGATAACAGTATACACGATTCGAATATTACCGCACATAAGCTTTTCCTCGAAAGCTGTTCTTCGTTTGATTTTAGCCTCATAGTGATCTAAGTAGCTACATCAGCTTAAATGGGTTAATGAGTTCACTACTAATTCATACCGACACGGAAAAGCTCCCCTGAATATGAAACTGTGGGAGATGAGCTAAGTTACACGAGCTTTTATAAGCATTTCTGGTCATAATTATAATGAATTTTTGGCATTATTATTAAACAGTTTACCGTGCCTAAAGGCATTACTTTTTAAAGCTCTTATCCTACTTGATTTTGATAAAATGTCATTTAGATTTTAAGCTTTTCATTTTAGGTTTTATTATGCGCTGTATATTCTACTTTTCTTTTAAGCTTTTCTTAGTTTTGGCTTTACACGAAGAAATCTCTGTTAGAAATCAGCGTACCTTTTTAATTATTTTACATATTCACTTGTTAATACTGTTTTGTCGACAATAAAATATTAAATTTAATCGTAGGGTTTTAAATATTATTATATTACAAGGTGTTAGAGTTTCGCAGCTACTCACCCGGATTGGTACCGCTGCCCTACCTTTTTCTGTCGCTATAACGTTCGTACTTGTCATTGTCGTGTTCCGGTTCGGAGGATAAGAAAGCCGGTAAACTTACTGTTGCTCGAGGCCTAACATCCCGGCCTCAGATTGGCAGCGCGCTATTACCAACTTTGGTATCTGTAGCTGGCGTGAATTTCTTACCATCAGGAAATCCGTTTGCTTGTTTGTTTTCCATTATCATAAAAATAAAAATTACATATTAAGTAATTGGCCAATCTTTTGGACATCGTTTACTTGGTATTCGACATCTCCGTACCCTGCATGGGAACTACCTGTACGTTCAAATATTTCTCAGCATTCCTGATTTCAAGTTATCTTATTTTGTACTGAGTGTGGTTATGTTTATAATTTCTAATCTACAAAACATGATTTGCAATACGCGTTAATGACTTATACTCCAACTTACATTTTTACTTTTACTGGCCCCTCTTCTAAAGGAACCCTTTTAATGAGCGAGATGAAACGTACTCTATAACCTTTCTCGAACCTTAAAGTAACTACCTGCCGAATTTCGTTACAATCGATTCAGTATTTTTAGCGTAATTTCCAGTTAGGATATATATAGACAGAAAAATATTCTTAAAATGCTACAAATGTTTTCTTCTGCTATTTTTTAATCGCCCGCATCTATAGAGTTATAAATAGTGTCACTAATATGATTTTTTTTTCTAAATATAGAGATAGAGAGAAAGGAGTCAGTATATCATAAGTAAGTATATCATATTGACTCCTCTAAAAAATTCTTAAAAATACGTCCAAGAAAATTCTGTATTTTATGGTGTTTTGTGTATATTTTGTGGCGAAGAAGTAGACAGATGCACATCAGGGGCACCCACGACTAGCCGAAGACACTAAATCCCGCAAAGCGATAGGCGACAAACTTATCGCCAACCGGGCACACGCCTGCATCTATAAAGTTATAAATAGTGTCACTAATATGTTTTTTTTTCTAAATATAGAGATAGAGAGAAAGGAGTCAGTATATAATAAATAAGTATATTATATTAACTCCTCTAAAAAAATCTTAAAAATACGTCCAAGAAAATTCTGTATTTTATGGTGTCTGGGCTTGTTATAATATTTCATGGCCTACATGTGACCCGTCATCTAAGCTGTAAAATAAATTTCTTTATAATTTTGGATCCATTTTTACTGTACTGCACATTTACTAATTTAAGTTAAAATATTGTTCATATTGAGACTCATTAGTTACCTATTTTCCTTGATTTTAGCTCATCTTTGAATAGTAAATCTAATATTTTGCTTTACAATGGTGTTGACATATGATATGTTTTACCATCCTAATTTATTCTTTATTGTTTATTGTCAATATAAAGACAAAAATAAGATACAGGCCAAAAATATTACAATAAATATACAAATGGCGGTGTTATTGCTCTAAACAATCTCTGCCAAACAATCAGAAAAGACAGGAAATTGAAGAATTAGAATTTTAAATAAAGGTAAGAGCACAACTTTGTAAGTAACAAAAATAACAAAAAACACTAGTTATAATTTAAGCATAAATAAAATAATATATTAATACAAAAAATACCTTGTTAAGGAGTTACGTTGACTATGTGGTCGAACTTTAACCAGGAGTACAAGTCTCGACTAGAACAAGCATTTATATGATGAACAGACGTTTGTTTTTCTGGGTGTAATTTTTTATTAATTTATTGCAGTGCTTGAAGGTTTAAGTTCAATTCTCGACAGAAGCAAGTATTTGATGAACAAAGGCCAGTACTTTCAGGTTTGAGTTTTTATTAATTTCTTACACTGTATATTTCTGTATTTATATGTATTCGTTTTGTCGACTAACACCCGTGACATAAAAGCACAATTTAGTTACTTTGGGGTTAGATTAATTCATCTGGTTTTCACAAAGATATTTCTCAACTTTGTGGTCTATTGGTCTGGCGTCAGACTTGACTTCCTAGCTTAATAAGTTAGTATGGAGTAATATAGCGATAATAAAAAAATAAATTATGGGCGCCGAGACTGTACCTTTGCCTATTTCTTAGAAAATACAGATGTAAAACTATTTAAATAACTAAATAGATTCATCATTTCAAAAATCATAACTAAAATGGGAACATTTCAAGTTTGAACCTAGACTAATAAATGTTTCCAAAACAATAATCTTATTATTGAAGTCCGGTTCCTACAATAAACAAACCGTAATGCGTCAGTATAACCATTGGTAGTTTTTTTCTAAAAACCGGGCCTTAGGGAATCATTATATATATAGGGAATTAATCTTGTTTCCTCCGAGGCTTGTGGAAAGAGTATCCAACGAAACCAACTTGTTTGTATGAAAAAGGTAATGAATGTAAAGGAAACCAGGCAAATCTGCAAGTAGATTTGGCACTGAATACTCTCTACCTACCCTGTAAGGGACTTGGCGCAAAGATAATAAGTTAGTTAGTAAATAGTACCTTATATTACGGTTACAGATAATTTTATAAGACATAGAATTTATACTTTTCTTTAACATTTGCGAAATTCCATTATACAAATACTTTTACACAACGTTTGTACTTTTCCATGAAGGATTTTATCTTATTTTCAATAGCGTATTGCTAAAAGTACAATTTTTATTTAAAATGTGCAAGAGCCTTATTTAACCATTAAGAAAAATGTTGCCCGCTGCTACGCCTAAATTTTGAGTGTATGGTTATAGTTTAGATATCAGGATAAAAAGTAGCCTTTGTCTCTTTCCAGCATATCTATCTAAACGCACAATACCATAAGCCCTCCTTTTAGATGTGCAAGAAGTTCAAACAAAGAAACATATTTCGGCATTCAAAAGTTTAAGTATGAATAAAAGCTAATGAGTTTCAATTATAATAACTTTTATTTCAACACGTAGAATGAAACTATGAAATCGCATTATTTGAATTGGAAGAGGAACTAAAAAGTGCCGAATAAGTAGTTTAAAAACAAGTTTCTACGAACCTCATTTTAGTTGGGAATTCAAAATACCCTAAGGCAGTCTACAAAATTCAATAAACCTATTATATGCTGTTAGAATATAAAAATAGCACTTCTTTCTTAGTTGATTTTGTTACTTTGTTAACTTTTTTTTAATATTGTTAAACAGATCAATGCAGTCTAATATTTTGATAAAAAGTTTTAACTATTTTTGTAACCATTGCCAATACATATTTAATTATTTTTTTACAAACTTAACTATAACTTATTTAACAATACCAAAACTTGACTTAAATTTAAGGACTAAAGGAGGCGAACTTTTTGAACATTGGATTATGAAATACGGTTTTGATTTTTATAAATTTAGTTATGTCATACGCATACGCGTTTCATCGAACACACACTTCACGCACCAAAGATGTTATTGGTATATTGACAGCCTGAAATTGGAAATGTTAGACTTTAGTCGCGTTTTTTATTAAACACATATTTAATAAATTTGATTATTAAATTTATATATTAATATTTTAATTATTTATCGTAATGTAGCTCCATTGGAACGTAAAAAAGGATACCATTTACATTTGTAGCATCAGTATGGATATTCATGAATTCCCTACAAAATCCATGATTTATTAACGGTATAGGTAGGTAATTAATATTTTGTTTGCATTGCGATGATTGATATTGCCACATTCCCCTCAAATTTAAATTTGGAATATGCAAATCCATCAAATTGGAATCGGGATTAGATTTTTTCGAACACGAAAAAAAATTTTACTTAATAAGTAAATGTGTTATATATAGTAGATGCCTCTATAGATTGCTCTATAGATATAAGTCGCATCCGTGGTCGAGCGGTCCGGCGTCGGACTTGACTTCTTGAGGTCCCTGGTTCGGCACCCGGGTCAGGCTACAAAAAATATATTAAATGCATATTTTCAATTTTCTAAACAAAATAACGGTGCCCAGGACTGCATATGTACCTGGTTGACGATGGGCTTGCCACCTATCACAGAGTGGGACTTAGTGTCTTCGGCTAGTTGTGAGTGCCCTGGTTGTACTTTGCCTACCCTTAATAGACTAAATTCTGTAGCTTGATTGTATTTCAGTTTTTATTATAGATACACAACCAGATATAAATAAATAAGTGCATAAATGTCCCAGGATAAACCACATAAATTAAATCTTTCTCCAAAGTAAGCAAATTGTATGCTTGTGTTATGGGTTAGCCAACGATATTAATACATTGTAGGTACATAGACATCTATACATACATATACATATTATATATACATAAATAAATTGCTGTTTGTTAATCTCGCAAAAACTCGATAACGACTCAACCAATTTGGTTAATTTTGGTTTTAAATTATTTGTTCAAATCCAATGATGTTTCGAAAGGTATGAAAAAGGGAAATCTGCGAGAAAACTAGGTAAAACAACATTTTAATTTTTACCATACAAATTGAACGGGTGGAACGAAGTTCGTCGGAATAGCTATAACACAGAGATCCAGACCCAGAAATGGGGACATCTAAATGTTCATTACACATCCAGCCCCCGTCGAGAACCTGAACCCGGATAGCCTGGCGGATACTTGATGGAGATAGGTACGTACTCTAACACCTAAGACCTTAGGTCACCGCCTAAGATAGTAGACAAAATAAAAAAAAACATTTATTGTTCCCAAAACTTATGGATATAAACGTCAAAACGAGTTAGCTACCAATGCGATAAGATTCTAAAAAAACATTGAACTTGCACTTAAGAATCTTTGGATTGCTCTGAAGAAACGATGGAGTATGTAGATAAAATATGTACAATTTGAAGTCTAGCATCATAAATAACAACCAACACCTATTTTACGAATACTGCCGCGAAACGCTGTGTCAAAGCCAGAAAATATACGACATCATTCTCCAGCGGATCAAAAGGCTTATTTTGAACGACTCGTCTGAAATCAGCCTTGCGTTTTGCAGCTGTAATAGAAATATTACAAATCTCATAGCAACGTGGTTGACAAAGAGAAAATAGAGAAATATTTGCCTTTCCTTCCCATTGCATTTTGAGGACATAACGCGTAAATTTAACATAGAAATGAAATGGAATGAAAAATGTTTATTTGCGTAATACGTGTGTTAAAATGTTGTTACAAAACTACTTAAGGGGCCATGTATGCTAAAATACGTCAGCAATATACTGTTTTTTTCATACAAAGGAATTATGGATCTTGGCGACAAAAATACACAAGATTAACATTAATATGCTTTATAAGACTAGTGTTTCCAAAACACGATTCATTCCACTTTGCTTGACAGAAAAAAAATCAAAAAGTTAACCCTTTTTTGAAAGCAAAACCCATCTGTATACTACAATTATGAAAATATCGACACTAGATTTAACATAAACATAGATAAGTATCATACCTAAAAGATAACTGTTTCAGTTTTTAATTTTTTTTTTCAAATTACTTTTATAGTGTAAAAATAGTATTTTGGCGCTTAGGACATTTACTTTAGAGCGCAATATTTCATAGTAATCATGGAACGGGGGAGTGCGCTGATTGGCTCTTCGGGCTGACTAAGTATGGGGCCTTAATCATTTTAACATATTCTACCATATCGTAGTGTGCAAATATTTTAATATTTATTAAATTTATTTTACAAATATTTGAATATATTTTTTTCTTTTATATTGATTACAGTTATTAATCACATAAAACTATAAAATGAAAATAATTTCAACCTATATATAACTACCTACCATTTATTATTTTTAACAGATTTAACTTATCGAGCTTGGCAAATTTAGATTGTAGTAGATTGATTAGTCATTTTTTCCTCGCGACTTCGTTTACTTGCGACTTCGTTAGTGTAGAATAGATTTTTGTACTAAGTTTCATCCCCCATTATAGTCCTTGCAGGGTAAATTTTGAAAAAAAGAGCCTATGTTTGAACTGAGATTTTTAACAATATGAATATTAAATTTTATCAAAATCGGTCCAGGGGTTTAGACGCGAAATGTAACAGATACATTATGAATACAAACATAAAATATATGCTTAGTAGATACAACAAACTACAAAAAACAGGCAATTCAATTTATAAAAAATGAAGTTACACGACTTCGTATATGACAGAACAAATAAGGAAGACATTAAATGTCAAATGTAACTTTAAAAGGCAAAAGGCTCGTTGGCCAAGGGGTTGGCATGCACGCCTAACTCCACCTGAGGTTCAGATTCCGAATGTACATAGCGGGCCTAATGCCTAAAAGTCTTTAGAAATATCTTGTACAAACTAATTTGACAGCAAGTATCGTGTTTTGTCCCTTTTTCCTGTTAAAAATACGCACAAACATAAATACAATTTACTCAACACGTACCAAATTGCAAAAATATTATTTAGCTAATGTAGCCTGCGCTTTATGACTTGGGTCCGCATCTGTATTCCGTTAGAAACATAAGTTCACATTTGGTGTGATGCTGCAAATGTCATCGTTGCAAACAATAAACTTTGTTGTAACGTTAATGTTGCTTTTGATATGTTGTACGTGATCCACAGCGGGTAAATGTGGGTAAAACTTTTAATGGACGCTTTCGGGTATAAGCGCGCCCAAAAGACGGCGTAAAATAATAAAGAAAATATGTGCCAGCGTTATGGGAAAGAAAATATGACAAATGAAAATAGATTTTCTACGAATTATCTTAAGTGGTTACTTTGTTACTAATGTCTTCTTTGTTTTCAATCTGCCTAAAGTGAAGTTAAAGATAATTGTGGCAGTATTACCACAATTTTCTTTAAATTTACTTAAATTAATAAAATAAAATTTAATTTAATTGCGCACTCACTAAAGTCATTTTTAGTTATTGCTTTCTTCTTTAAATGTAAGGAATAGAAAGAGACAACAGACTTTTGGTGCTGTCAGATTAGACTGTACACGTCATTTCTACAGACATTTAATCTAATCGTCGGAAAACGTTGATTGATGTTAAAATTTTGGCGCCAGCGTGAATAAAGGTGGTCGTAATTTTTTTCATAATTACTGAATTTCGTCTTTGTATTGAGCGAAATTGGTTAATTTAGGTGGGAGTTAGATCAATTTTGTTCAGTGAAAGTGCACAAATGAAATAATAATGAAGAAATTAGTTTAACGTCTGTTTCCTCGTTGCCGTCAAATCCCCTAGATGAACTTGAGTAACGAAGCCACCGCTTTACTCAAGACCCTGACCTGACATGACTTTGTGTATAGTGATTTATGACTGTATAAGAATTAACTAACTTGACATTGGCAAAGTAGTCGAGAAAAACGATCGAAAGCCATAATTATAAAGAAGAAGAAGAAGAAAACGTTGATTAAAAATGTTATAGTTTGACATGTCTGAACTAATCTGACATGTCCAAAATGTTCCATCTCTTTTGTTTTTAATTTATTTGAAAAAGATAGCCTGCAACTAAATAATCACCAAATTTCAAATATCAGATATAATATTCTACAATACACTTTATTTAACACTTTATGTTTCACATATGCCAAATCGGTTTCTTTTTTCAACGTCATCCGCCTAAAAGTGAAACTGCTTGTTTTCATTGTAAAGATTATTTAAAAAAATACTTATATTAGAAAAGTATGTATGGTATAGAGTTTCAACAGCTATCGACGACAAAGAGTATTATTTCGTTCAACCGTTGACCGCCTCGCTGGACTAGTGGCTAGCGTACACGCCTTACCACATCGACCAACCGCGAGGCTCGGGTTTGATTCCCGAGGGGGGCAGGCATTTGTGTGATGAATATTTAGATGTCTGCATTTCCGGGTCTAGGTGTTTATTAAATTTATACTGATATCTATTTAAGTATTCCTATGTATTAGTATCGTTGACTAAAACCCATAACACAAGCTTATAATTTGTTTACTTTGAGGGTAGATTCAATTTGTGCAGTCCAGAGATATTTATTTATTCAATAACAATGTTTTATTGTTTAGTAAGAATAATATCAGTAATATTTTGTCACTAGAATCAATTTTAAAAGAATTATCAAATCATATTTTCTTTTTCTGCAACTTCCATAGTCGACACAAAGTTAAAAGCTTTTGAAATTTTGCTTTGTAAAATAACCGCTACATAATTAAACTGAGCATCGTTGTATTTATTAGAAAGTTAAAAAAAAACAATTTTAGATTACCCAAACTGGAAGTCTAATTTGAAACCTCAGCAATCATCGCCAGCAATGGAGCTATAAAATATAAAATAATCCGTACATACACTTACGTCAAATTTCTTATGTGGTGTTCAGAGACTATTGAGTCTCAAGTGTCACGCTCCTTGCAGATCAGCCTATCTTATAAAACAGAAATTAAGAAGTTCACATACAGCCTGACAAAACTAAAAGTAATGTAAGAACCATTTACCTAGATCATGTCTGCTTTTTATTTAATCCGCATCGAAATCGGTCCACTCGTTCAAGAGTTATAGATGGCACAAACGTATACACACAACACGTCAAACTTATAACAGCCCTCTTTTTCTATCGGGGTTTAAATATTAAATATACATCGTCATAGTACAATTATTTTGCAGAAAATAAGAAAAGTTGTACCCCACAAGCCTTTAATTAATAGTAAGAAGCAGGAACGTGACTGCAAAATAAGTGAGATCATTAAAAAAGTCATCAAACTAACAGCAATAAGCAAATGAATCCGTGAAATTTGCTCCGGCATTCTGTTATCGGAACGAACGCTGCAACTAGATACCATCGCAAGTCCAGACTTAAGTCAAAACACAATAAGTTTTGAAAACTTTAAAAATTAAAAAAATATATATTTTTAATGTCATTTTAAATAAAAAAAAACTGTCTTTGCATTCATCGTATCACGCCTGAATAGATGGACCAATTTTGCTAATTCTTTTTTTGATTAATTTGTTATTGTCTGAAGAAGATCTTATGAACAGAAAAACCGGGTAAATTGCAAGAAAAATGGGAAAAACATTTTTTTTATTCATACGTACTAATATAAATATAAATATTACAAATGGGAAAAAAGTTTGTGTTCAAACTTTGAACTTCAAAGAACTATCCACATTTTCACATATTACACATTTACTTTTAAATAGTTCAAAACAACACAAATTCGTAAAAAATATATAAATTGGTACGCTGGCGTAACTACATGTTAAAGTTACTATTTATTATATAAATAACGAATTAAAGATGTCGATGGTATCGACCATATCTTTTAAAAAAAACGAATCCTTAATGACGACACAAAAAAGTGACGTCATTTTATAGTATTTACCCTTTCGCTCTTGTGATTTCTTGTTATTTCTCAAAGTATTCAAAAAGTATTTGAAAGATTTTTCTAATTATTAATTAAGTATTTTATATTTTAACTAACAATATCGTGTTATTTTATGGTTACATTCCTCCGAGACGGATAGACCAATTTTATGAAGTTTTTTATGTAAGATTAGTTTAGGTTTCTAAAGTACATTTTACTTGGCTAAGCGATTAATATAGCTAAACAGTATTTAGTATTATTTTAAATAAAACAAAAGCCCAGTGTGCGCCCCGCTTATAAAATCCGCCCGCCTACCTTCGAAGCGCGGCATCTCGTACCGCTCTGCACTCGCCAAGATCGCCAATGCTGGCCTTGCCGAGCGATGTTCGGGAATGTTACAAGTTACAACCCTTATCTGCGCTCAAACATGCAAGCTCGGCTAGCTACACCACTATTTTGTACCTTTTTTAGCTGTGTCGCACCAGTTTTCATTGTTGCTTTTAGAATTTGTGCTTTAAAATAGCGGAAAGTTTATTCATTTAAAACGTTTAACTATTTAATTCCATTTTTGAATGTATCTTAAAATTTTGTTTTTAAAATTGCAACAATTTACTTTATTTTCTAATTTTGTAATAAGAAAAATGTTGCTCGGGATTGGACATGTGCCTGTTTGGCGAATGGCTTGCCACCTATCACTTTGTGGGACTTACTGTCTTCGGCTAGTCGTAGGTGCCCTGGTTGTGCCTCTGCCTACCTTATTAAGGATATGGGCCTGAAATACTTTTTTTAATATGATTTATGATTTACGTAGCTAAATTATGACCAGTGTAATATATATAAGTAATTAATATAGAGTATTTTGGACTCAGAGAAAGCAATTTATTAGATTAAGTAAGAAAACCTTGATTAGTCTATAGGCTAGAATAAGAGGCTTATCAAAACTTCTTAAATAAGAAAGACAAGTTTGTCTAACAAGTTTGCTATGTTAAACATGGTGTTAAACATTTTACACGTACTTCAGAAAATACAACGCAAATGCTAACTGGATTAAACTTTCCTATTTGCAGCGTCATTAATACGATAAATTTAGTGTAGGATTTTTTAAGTAAAAAACAGGATAATACATTAATTTAGAAACAAACATCAAATTCACAATATTACAAAATTGCGAAATGAAGGAATATAATAACTACGTTACATTATTATTACTATATTGAATAATTATATTAAAACGATTAAATTATTAAAAAAGTATCTTCACGTCCATATCCCCGAAAATGTAGGCATAGGCCCAACCAGGGCACCCACGATTAGCCGAAGACACTAAGTCCCACAATTTGATAGGTGGCAAGCCTATCGCCAAACAGGCACATGTCCAATCCCGAGCAACATTTTTTTTATTACAAAATTAGAATCATCACATTTTCTCTTTGTTGCCACAACCCGGGAATCGAACATGGGACCTCATAAAGTCAAGTCAAACACCTGGACCGCTAGACCCCAGAGGCGATGAATTTAATTAAATTATTAAATTAATGAAGTTTTGTATAAATCGCTTCACAACTTTTGAACGTCAGGACTGATTAAAAGACTGACGTCATGCAGGTTTTGTTAGGGGATTGCTTATTTTTAGTGATAAATAGTTGCTAAATTTGTAATTTTAGTGTTATTATTGGCAACTCTTTTCATTGATTTAGGCAGTGTGTTGCTATATACAAACATAATTTCTTCGTGTCTCCGATATGTGAAATACAATATTAATGATTTATTTTTCAACAAAATATTGATTTGTATTTACATGTGGTGGTTAAAAATCTTTGTACGGAATAATACCGTTCAGAGTTATCGATGATGAATTTCTACATGAAAAATATTTTACCCTGTCATCGTATACAAATAAAAATAATCATAACAAAAAACAAACGTGAGCTTTTCCGTGATAATATACATACATCTACCTTCAAGTCGCCTTTGTGGTCTAGCAATTCAGTTATTGGACTTGACTGCATGAGGTCCCGGGTTCGAATCCCGGGTTGGGCAACAAAAAGAAAATTTGCTTTTTCCAATTTTCTAATAATAAAAAAAACTGTTGCTCGGGATTGGATACGTGCCCGGTTGGCGATAGGGTTGCCACCTATTACTTTGTGTCTTCAGCTAGTCGTGGGTGCCCTGGTTGTGCCTCTGCCTACCTTTTCGGGGATATGGTCGTGAAGATACTCATCTACCTTCAAACTAAGATAGAGACAGAACCTGTAAAAGAAATAATTAATTTAATAACATATTTTCCGTGATCGTCCTGATAATGAATAACACATGGCCACCCTCTCATGAGCATTACCGTAAGTAAACTAATTTCTACA
>NJDC01001143.1:223494-235975 GCA_002245475.1 Calephelis virginiensis
GGCAACTCTTTTCATTGATTTAGGCAGTGTGTTGCTATACACAAACATAATTTCTTCGTGTCTCCGATATGTGAAATACAATATTAAAGTATCTTCACGCCCTTATCCCCGAAGTGGTAGGCAGAGGCACAACCAGGGTACCCACGACTAGCCGAAGATACTCAGTCCCACAATGTGATAGGTGGCAAGCCTATCGCCAACCGGGCGCATATCCTATCCCGAGCAACAATTTTTTTTTTAGAAAATTGGAAAAACCCAATTTTCTTTTGTTGCCCGACCCGGGATTCGAACCCGGGACCTCATGCAGTCAAGTCCAACAACTGAACCGCTAGACCACAGAGGCGATTAATGATTTTTTCAATATTAATGATTTATTTTTCAACACAATATTGATTTGTATTTACATGTGGTGGTTAAAAATCTTTCTACGGAATAATACCGTTCAGAGTTATCGATGATGAATTACTACATGAAAAATATTTTACCCTGTCATCGTATACAAATACAAATAATCATAACAAAAAACAAACGTGAGCTTTTCCGTGATAATATACATACATCTACCTTCAAGTCGCCTTTGTGGTCTAGCGGTTCAGTTATTGGACTTGACTGCATGAGGTCCCGGGTTCGAATCCCGGGTTGGGCAACAAAAAGAAAATTTGCGTTTTCCAATTTTCTAATAATAAAAAAAACTGTTGCTCGGGATTGGATACGTGCCCGGTTGGCGATAGGGTTGCCACCTATTACTTTGTGTCTTCAGCTAGTCGTGGGTGCCCTGGTTGTGCCTCTGCCTACCTCTTCGGGGATATGGTCGTGAAGATACTCATCTACTTTCAAACGAGAATAGAGACAGAACCTGTAAAAGAAATAATTAATTTAATAACATATTTTCCGTGATCGTCCTGATAATGAATAACACATGGCCACCCTCCCATGAGCATTACCGTAAGCAAACTAATTTCTACACTACTTAATGAAGGTTTACAAGAAGGGCGTTACTATGACAGCTTAGTGGTCTCATTGTTATCTATGGTACGAATACAGGTTAATGTAAGACTATACAGTGTTTTTGTTTGAGTTTTAGTTGGAAATGTGTTTAGTTTTTTTTTTATGTTATAGGAAGGCAAACAAGCAAACGGATTTCCTGATGTTAGGCCTCGAGCAAAAGTAAGTTTACCGGCTACCTTACCCTCCGTACCGGAACACGTCATGACGTTATGGCGGCGGGAACAGGTAAGGCGGTGGTACCAATCCGGGTGAATCGCTGCGAAACTCTACCACCTAGTCAGATGTCACGGTGTTAGTGATGATAAGCCTATGCTCGCCTTTACGAGCTGCCTGACAAGAAAGGCAGATGGTCTATTCTGCAAAGGAGCCCGGACGAACACGGGGGAATTTTTTTAATGTTTGCTTACTAGTGCCTCTGTGGTCTAGCGGTCCAGGCGTTGGACTTTACTGCATGAGGTCCCGAGTTCGATTCTCGGGTTGGGCAAGAAAAAGAAAATTTAGTTTTTCCAATTTTCTAATGAAAAAAAAGTTGCTCGGAATTGGATAAGTACCTGGTTAGCGATAGGCTTGCCAACTACCACATTGGGTGACTTAGTGTCTTTGGCTAGTCGTGGGTGCCCTGGTGGTGCCTATGGGCGGGAAAATACTTTTTGCTATACAATTGGTAGTGGAACATTTTAATTTTTTGTATGTATATGTTTTAGATGTTTTGTTTGACTTTTCCCCGCTGAGATGAGTAAGTGTTAATAGTGAAAATACCTATGTAATTTGTAAAGAAAAATAAGTTATTAAATTAATTACCTATCAACTTGATTAGTTTTTCGTATAGTTAAACAAAAATCAATATACGTGTACATAAAACGAAAGATAGCACCTTTCTTACGAAAATTTTTCACCTTTACCCATTGTCTTTTGCAACATAAATGACTCTCCTATTAACTATCTCCATCAAATCTTCTTGGAAATAAAGGGAGGATCTCTGTTCTAAAAGTAAGGCATTCATGAGGTTTGATAACTATACACTGATAGTCATGATAAGAGCAGATGAACTGCTTTTCTATAATCACCAGGTGACTTTTCTCTTTCATCTTTAAATAAAGGACGTGGTTTGTAGGTGCTGGTTATCATAAATAAACCACGCACAGATATCTTCACATTACAGAAACACGTAATTATCTACACGCACATATCCTCGAAGAGGTAAGGAGCCGCACCCAGTATTTGAAGGTATAGCAGATAAAATAAGGTAGTATCAAACCTATCGCCAAACGCATAATTACTCAATTCCTGTCAAGGCTGTATATTTTTTTTTGAGTTGACACTTGATGCTGACCTTAACATCAATGTTATCAAACGGAGAATTGTACAAGCGTTTAGGAAGTACAAATTGTTTTTGCGAAATTACACGTAAAAATTAACTATTTGTAAAGTCCTATTTTTTCTGTGACTTTCTTCTTTGCAGTATATATTGTACTGAACAGAAATACATCAACGGTGAATGCAACTTAAGAGCGGCCAACCCAGCTTCAATTTCATACAAACGCTCGTATGTGATTTGTAACACATCGTTCTTTGAAATTTTTGAACTATTTGGTATCTTTTGCACTATACTTATGCTTCTATCGTGACAAAAATCTGAATTTGGAGAAACCAATTCACAATAAGCCACCGAAATTCTGCCTTTTACCAATTTTTGCCTGAACTTTGGCCGTTTATAATGAACTCATAAATAGTTAAACTATAGAAAACATTTTGATAGAAACCTCGCAAATGTAATAGAGATTCTAAATAACAAACATTTTTTTCACGAACTTGTAAGGATTTCTAAAAAACACGTATTTCCTGGAACGTGTTTTATGAAATTTATTTACACTGTTTTTCGTTCAATGTTATCATGTTATTACTTTTTTGAAATTTACCGAATGCAAACCGAGCTCTCGGGCGCTATCTCTCTTTATTCGCTGTGCTTCTTTTTCTTACATTGCGCTAGATGAAACAACAAACTTTTCAACCACGCTCGCTTTGCTCGCTTTGGAAAGGCCCTCATAACAGGCTTTTACAAGATAAACATCATCTATGAAATCACAGGAAACCCGAACTAACATTTAAAATTGAAATATCTTTGAAGTCCTATGTTTTTCCTGTGATTCTGTTCGAGGTTGCATCAAATAAATAAATAAATAAACATCCCTGGACAAGTTACACAAATTAAATCTAACCCCAAAGTAAGCAAATTTATGCTTGTGTTATGAGTATCAGTCAACGATGCTAACACATAGAAATCCTATAAATATTATAAATGCGAAAGTTTGTAAGTATGTATGTATGGATGTTTGTTACGCTTTCACGCTCGAATGGCTGAACGGATTTGTCTGAAATTTGGAAGACAGATAGATTGTGACCTGGATTAACATATAGGCTATTTTTAATCCCGATCGCACACCGGGTTTCTGTGAAAACGCGGGCGAAGCCGCAGGTAGCAGCTAGTACTTAAATAGATACCAGAATAAATTTAATAAACACCCAAACCTGGTAATGCAGACATCTAGAATCTAGATGTTCATCACACAAATGCGTGCCCCGTCGGGAATCGAACCCGATACAATACTCTGTTTAACATAAACTAACGGAGAGTGCAATTTTATAGGCGCTTACAAAATAAATAATAAAGTTGCAGAAAACCGGAAATGACGTGTAAAATGAAATATCTTAGAAAACGTACTATGTTTTTTTTGTGATGTTTTTTATAGTTTCACCTGAATTTATATTTATGTTAAAGAGAGTAACAGTAATTGAAAGTTCATAATATGATAAATGAAAATAAAATACATACATACATACAAACCCGAGAAATGTACCGAGACCTCATGTTGGCAACGCTTACACCAAACTATGATAGAAATTATTAAACTCGCCGAGTTTCTTTACTCGGATCCTGTCAGTGAGTGGTCGCGTTCCTTTATAATGGTAAATCTTAGAGTTATATATATTCGTCTTAAAAACTTCTTGTATCACTAATTATTATACAAATATTTTGCCTTTTGACGTTATTCTCTATAATAATAATAATAATAAGTATCCCTCGACAAGTCACACAAACTGAATCTAACCCCAAAGTAAGCAAATTATATGCTTGTATTATGGATGTTAGTCAAATAGAGTATCTATACCTGATTAATTTAATAAACACTCAGACCCGTAAATGCAGACATCTAAATGTTTATCATACAAATGCCTGCCCCGTCGGGCATCGAAACCGAGCCTCGCGGTTGATTGGTTAGAGGTGTACGCTAGCCACTCGACCAACGAGGCGGTCTCTATGAACGTAAGCTTAAACTCCCCGATACTACACAAAATTTATTTTATTTGTAATTCCAGAGTACAGAATTTGGCAACATTACTGATGATCGTTTAAACGCTTCAGCCATTAATCTTTCGCTTCCGCAAAGATTGCATTTTAAAGTTTCTATTTGGTAGCATTTGCTTGTAATGCTCGTTTTAGCAATTCCACTATCCCAGCAGAATTGAAATGAAGGCTATGGTGCGAAAAAACAAATTGCTTCCAAAGCAATTCTGCTGTGCGGCGATTGTGTAGTTTTTCGCCTTTGGATGGATGCAATCAAATGATTAAGCTCACTGGTATTAACGCCATGGTTTGATTGTTGTGTAGCAATAGTTATTTATCGGGTAACCATCATAGCTTTCACCATTTTCAAGGAAATTATGTACAATTCGTCTAAAAGACAAAGAAAATTTTAACCCGTACCATTCATGTTCGTCTTTCAGACTAATAATGGGATTGAAATCCTGCCTGATGCGTAGTTTTTTTTCTTTAACAAAAATCTTAATACCTAATTGTAGTACTGCGAAATTACTAGAAATAAAATTGTAAAAAGTTGAACACCATTACATTTTTTGATATAGGTAAATCCGATCACGATGGAAGCGTAGAGCGATATTTGTAAATTAATAGCTCATCCGTATTGCATATGAAGCATTTTATGTCACTCAATGTATTATTGAAAGCTGTTTCTCATTTGTTTGCGAAATATATTTTTTTTCATTTCTAGTCAAAGTATGTTCTGTAATATTTCGCTCTGCAAAGGCTTCACATTTGGCAGTAAGGCCAAAAGTACTTTGGGCTACTCAGACAGCCATTTGCACAGAGATCAGCGTAACCTACGAGGTGGATGGTTCAACTTTATAGATAACTTCTCCAAACTTCGAACATTTGACGCTGCAGTACTTTGATAAGGTAAATTGATTGCTTTAATTAAGTAAGAGGTAGTTTCAACAACGCTTAACCTCATAATAATTCCCTTCATAAAGGTTTAACTTTACTAATCTGGAACTAGAAAGTAAGTGAAGATACATGCAACTGCATCATTTTTGTTAGTCAAGTACGAAAACAAATTTTAAATCTACCTTCATTAATCGAACCCGCGACCTCATGCAATCATCAGATCACATGGAAAATTATACAAAAAAAGAGATATTTTAAAATCCTAATCTTTTTTAATTATATTGGAAGGCAAAAAGGCAGACGGACTACCTGATGGTAAGAAATTCACGCCGCCTTAAGATAACAAATGTGGTAACGGTGCCAGCCTGATAGCGGAACGATAAGCCTCGAGCGAAAGTAAATTTACCGGCTACTTTATCCTCCGAACCGGAACACGTCAACGGAAAGAATTGACGTTATAGTTAGGTAAGGCGGTGGTACCAATCTGGGTGGGTCGCTACGAAACTCCACCACCTAGTAGGACGTCACGGTGTTAGTGACGGTAGGCCTATGCTCGCCTTTTACGAGCTGTCTGCTGGGAAAACAGATGGTTCAATCTGCACAGAAGCACAGACTAGCACAGGGAAAAATCTAAATTATAATGCCTGTGTCATATACAGTTTTATGTCTTTTATACAACCTCTGCCCTAACTCCATGATTGGTGACTTTTTATGTCAAAATACAGCAACCAAAAATGGTTAGAGATAATCGTGTCTTAAAGGCATCAAAGGTATATTAGATGCATCGCTATCTTGTAACCTAGGTATTGGGCCATTGTACAATTCTATCAGCTACCCCATATGTACTCAGGGGACTGGAGCATGATACTGTCATAACGGCGTCAGGAATAGGTAAGCAAGCAAGCCTTTCTGAGCCTGCACAGCACTCTGACAGCACTACGCTCTTATTGATAACGACGCATTTAGCCTTTGGTCGCCTCATTTTGCTTGTGGTTCTGTCATAAATCATTAGCGGCAAGAGTTTTTTTGAAGTGAAAACTGCTTTAGCGGCGTTGCGCACTTTTTTTGGAATGGGTAAAAAGTAAAAACTTCTAAACTCGCGTCAGGACGCGTGACCTGATCGAAAATTTGTAAGACGGCGCAGAGCGCTTTAGTGTTGTCATGTTTGAACAAACAACAAAAACGCAATAAATGAATATTGTATTCTACCACATAAATGATAGTACTTTCATCCTGATAATTACAGCAATTCGTGTAAAATTATTCCCTAAACATTCCAACATACAGCGTTAATATTCAAGTTTTCACTTCTGCCGGCACTCCTGGAGTGCAACGCGTCGTTTTTTTTTATAAATTATCTCAAATAACGAAAAATTTATCTTTACTTGAAACTTAGAATTTACTTAGAACTCTTAGTTTCGTGTCATAGAATACAGCATATTTACAAAATTGCGGTTCTGACCATTTCGGATAACATGCGGTACTCAGTTTCGTTTTCAACTGAAGTGGCTTAGCCGTCGTTTTCTCCGAAAACCTCCTCGTATTTCTGTATTACGTTGTTAAAAACCCCCATCTTTTATTTTGTTTGCACGAAGATTTAACTTTTTTCGCCACCAGGGTTTTGTAACATATTATATAAAACTTTACGTAATACATTTGTCTAAAAAGTAACACACGTTATTTCCTAAACGTAACAAAGAACAACAAACAAATATACTAACTATTAATAAAATTAATAATAAACAAATATGTCATTAATAATAATATATGTTTTATTAAATCAAAACCTGGTATTTAATATGTCATAAATAAATAGTATAAAACAAAGTCGCTTTCTCTGTCCATATGTCCCTTTGTATGCTTAAATCTTTAAAACTAACGGATTTTGATGCGATTTTTTTTAATAGATATAGTGTTTAAATAGGAAGGTTTATATGTATATTTTAAACCCGTGCGAAGCCGGGGTGGCCCGCTACTTGGTCATAAATAATTCTGCTCGGAATAAAATCTATCGGTCTGTCAAGTTTGGCACTTCGCAGATAATGTGAGGATTAAAACGGCAGCTATCTCTCACCATCTGTAAAACTAAATACTCGTTAGCTACATCGTAATAAGTACATAAAAACCAGAATTCCAATTATATTTCATGATAATTCATCCTATTTGCTTTTTGTATTTAAAGTAACTCATTTGTCCTGCGGGAACATATTAATACATTCCCATGCACACCACTTACTCCACTCCACTTTTTTATATTTTTGCTCGACCCGGGAATTGGACCCGGGACAAAACCTGGACCGCTAAACCACAGAGGCGATTAAATAGATACATACATTCATACATCGAGATAAAAAATTATGTAAGTTTTTCTCCAATGTCTGATCACTTTTAAGTTAAACTTAATAATAACTGTTCAGACGTTTCGACTTATAACGGAACATACAACGACGTTTTCTAATTTATAACATTAATTGGAATATTCCCCTTAAGCACATAAAATAATCTCGCTTTTGCCGACAATAAAGCATATCATAAATTATAAATACGTCCCCAGTTTAATCATTTTGCATTTCACAACCTGTCAATACACAAGGCTTTCAGAATAAAACTGGACGTATAACAAAATAATCAAACGAGCTTGTGGCGCAATACAAAAGCTAGTAATATAGCATTATAAATCCTGTCAGGCTACGAGAGCGTCCAGATCCATGGGATCATGCGGCTACAATACACTGAGCGTATTGTAAAATACTTCAAGAAATCGCTTTTCAAAAGCTGGGCTCTCTTTTTAGCGATTTATAACCGTCCTTATCCCGATTGCACAATACAAAAGATGTAAATCTTTGTAAACGGAAATTCATTTCTTTTCGTGTGAAGTTATACGAACAAAATCACAATATGAGGTATTATTTTAAGGTTGTAAATCTTTGCATTTTTTATGATATTGGAAGGCAAAAAAGCAGACGGATTTCCTAATGGTAAGAAATTCACGCCGCCCGCCTAGAAAAGTTATAAAATGTATATTTTCAATTTTCTAATAAAATTAGCGTTACCTGGGATTGGATATGTACCCGGTTGGCGATAGGCCTGCCTATCATGTTGTGGGACTTAGTGTCTTTGGTTAGCTGTGGGTGCACTGGTTGTGCCTCTGCATACCTCTTCGGGGTTAGGGCGTAAACATACTTACTTACTTTCATATTGTCAATTTAAAAAGACCCCAGTTTTAGATTTCTATTTTTAGAAATGGTATTAAATACATCAGTTTTAATTTTTATATTAAATTCCTTTTTATCTTAAAAAGTTATATAATTTGAAAGTTCTATAAAACTACATTCCATTTCAAAACTTTTTGAGACACAAAAATATTCAAATTATGGGAAAATAATTAAAACATTGCACATAAAACGGAATGTGGTATTTTTAATGCAATGGAGTACATTCCAAAATGCCTAATAGTGCTAGGGTTGTCAACCGCACATATGGAAATATATGATATGAAATATAAAACTAAAAAACATCAATACGTTTGTCAGCTATCTTAGGATTTATTTAAATAGAAAAGAGATTTTGGTTTTAAATAGGAGATAAAGTATAATAAGATTTTCATTAGAAAGCTAGTATTCTTTTTGAGAAATCATTTTTTTTTCAAATAAAAAGTAATTTTAAACAAAATAATGAACCGATGCTACTTATATTTATAGGCTGTTACTGTACTGTAGTTACTGTTTTTAAAGCTACAGCTGTACCACTGTGGTTGCGAAAAAGCTGACAGCCCTAAGTATTACCTAAAGCAACTACATCTATGGCGCCACTTGGAATTGAACGTGGGCGATCTCGTGCCGGACTCCAGACTTTAAGACGTTAATCAACAATCTCGAATGGCCTTTAAAGAATCATAGAAGATTTACACTTATTGTTAGTGAGGAAAAGAATACAATCTAGATTAAGTTTCTAAAATATCGAGTGCTAATGGTAACATGATGCTATGTTTGTAAAACTGATGCTATTTTTAGTAGGTAACACTTATGATACCAAAAATTCCAAATCCGAAATAGAACCTAGAACATAACTTCTGTAGCAGAAATTAGTGTGATACTTGATTGAAAACTTGGTTAATCTGTTTAATTTTTTCATTGTCGTAAAACATTTTTATTCCTGTGATATTTTATGCGTTATATTTTCTTTACGTGTATGAAGAGCACCATCGTGCAACTTTTCTTTCTTATATCTCCATAACCTGAGGTTGCATGGAAGAGATCGCTGTTTTTGGCAATAAGGCTTTCTTTGTGTATCGCTTAGTATTTCATTTTCAGTGTATTTATATATTTTTTTGCACAATATGGTGGATAATAATAATTATTCTTTTATATTTTATTATATTGACATAGTAGTATTAAAGAATACAAGCAAAATTTTTCAATGCCCGTAAATGCATCTCTTCTTCGTGCAAAGTCAATACCAATATGACTATCACAATTCTTATTATCAACTTAGAAAATTATAATTAGGCAAAATTTCAACACATTTCATACCTAAAAAACTAATAGCTTTGAATAGTTAATATTAACAAGTACACATTGGTTTTCTGTATTTGAAGCCATTGACTGAGTCATGGATCGTTTTAGGTACATTTCTTTAAACAAGTATCTTCACTTCTATATCACTGAAGAGTAAGACTGAGGCATAGACACCTACGGCTAATCAAATAAAATGAGTCCCATTAACTGGTGGCAAGCCTATCGCCTGTAGTTCGTCACTAAAATAATAAGAAAATTAAGTAACACAACGAAAGTCGGAAGACACTTTCAATTTTAGAAACTGACTCTTTCGTTGAAGTCTATAGCGAATATGTCAATGACACCACATGCCGTTACGTGTATGTGCTCGAACCGTCTGTCATTACCGTAGACAGAGCTAAAATGCGGTTCCTCTGATGGTAAGAGAAAGAGATAGTATACAATACCGAAGACATTATAAGTACACTGCTACTCTGTGGCTGGGGTGTGACCAGCTAAGACTCTCATTATGGTAGCAGGAATAGGTAAGGAGGTGTCTTTCGAATCGAACTTGTAGCTGTACAGCACTTCATCACCAGTGATTTGGTTGGTTGACGTGACACATTTAACCTATACTAATTAACATCTTACGATCTATCTGGCAGTGAGATAGTCGGTCTTTTTTCCACAAATAAGTTGGACCAATACTTGGAAAGTGTTAACAAAATTCAACACGTTGATAAACTATCTACACTTTCGATGGATTAACAGCCATAAGACTTGTTGTTGTAAACAAAAGAAGGAAATCGAATAACAAACATATAATTAAAACTTTTAAATATAATATTAAAAAACTGGCAACCCTAAATAGAACCCAGAGCCAGTACGTCGATGGCGCCACTTGGCGTGACGCGTGGGCGAACTTGTGCCGGACTGCAAACTTCAACACGTTGATCGACTATCTCGAGGGCTCTCTACGAAATCATTTAATTTATAATTCTATCCGCATTTATCGTACAATTATACGTCACCTAGAGATAATATTGAATGGCAGAATGCTGGAACCGGCTACCAGTAATAGCAGATACGAACGTTTGTACGTTTTAACATACGACCAATAGGTACCAATCGTCGTGTATTATTAACATTTTTAGGTAATTAATGTTACACAGTTACTTAAATTCTTAGATTTCTTAATCACTTCATAGTAAAAAATAAAGTCGCTTCTTTTGTCCCAATGTCCCTTAGTATGCTTAAATCTTTAAAACGACGCAACGGATTTTGATGCGGTTTTCTTAATAGATAAAGTGGTTAAAGAGGAAGGTTTCTAGGTACATTTCATAACAGTGCTAAGCCGGGCGGGCCGCTAGTTAATAAATGATCACTTTTCATTTTATTATATTTTTCAATATCTAAATATGTCCCCTGTGTTTCGGGCCCTTTATGTACACTCCCATTTCGCATTATCATTGCATTACGCCTGAACGGATGGAACAATTTTGCTAATTCTCTTTTTTGTTGATTAATTTATGAAAAGGTTCTTATAGAAAAAATAGGGAAACAGCAGGAAAACAGTGTTAAAATCAATTATTGTACGATACGAAGTTTGCCATAACGGAAAAAAATTAAAATAGAGAGAGAAAACCGTATTAATATATTTTTTTAATATTCTTACAGAGGATTTCCGCATTTAAGAAAAACATTTTTATAGCCAGAATATTTTTACACAAATAATATCAAGAAATAAAGAGAGGAGACGATGATAGAAATCCGTGTGAGTACCACACAGTTTCTATATGTTGCGGTTAACATAAAAAAAATATGCTGCTCACCCTACTGTTCTACTCACAAAATATGTTAACAAAATAACATAAAACCATAACATTTTTAACCAAAACTACCCTCTACCCTAACTAATTTTAAGTAGAACTTTTTAACCACACGAAAATAACATAATCCTAAACATTTAGTTTGTGATACAAAATTCTGAAAACGTTGGAATATAAACGAGTTGTAATAATTTAACGCTTCAAAACCGATGTATAACTGTAGTGGATATATTAGCGTCACGACCCTTTGTAATATCGTGGAGCAATTCGTTCTGCAGTAAATTACAAATGCACTAAAACAATCCGTTTATTACTCTAGCCGAACACAACAATGGCCTCTAAAATAATAACAGTTAAAAAATTTTAACACTTCCATTGCTTAACATTTTGTGAATTCTAAATAAACAATTTCCAGAAGCAGCAGTTAAAAACAATGTAGCAGTTTGGTCTTTATAATTTTTTTAATGTTTTTAAGGTTTTTAAGTCAATTGTATTATTTGTATTTGTGTTGGTGCAGTCAATGTATTTAGACTGTAAAGCATTCGTGCGGGTGGATGGCAACAATCGCCTTGGTTTGATGTTAATATTGGCGTCAAGCAGGGTTGTGTGTTGTCGGCACGCTTGTTTATTTTATATTTGGACAAATGTCTTCAGAGGTTAAGATCATTGAATGTGGGAATGCATATGGGTGACCAAGTGGTGAACTGCCTGCTCTAAGCAGATGATGCTGTACTTTTGGGCTCTTCACCATCTGAGCTGCAAACACTGGTCACAGTTATGGAAGAAGATTGTAAGGAAAGGGGCTTACAATTGAATGCGATGAAAACCAAAATAATGGTGTTTGAAAGAGACGTAGCCAGAACGGATGTAAGAGTTTTGGTTGATGATGTAGTGCTGGAACAAGT
>NJDC01001143.1:248117-259808 GCA_002245475.1 Calephelis virginiensis
ACTAGACCTGTGGCAGCAGAGTACTAGGTAGCTACTTGTCCTGGTAAGGTAGCACTGCCTTTATACGTTCCGTTTCCCTGTCGCCATTATGACATTGACATGTTCTGGGTCGGAAGGTAGGGTAGCCGATAGACTTGCGCGATTAGCCTAAGCCTCGGGCACAAGATAGCGACATGCAACTATCTTTGATCATTGGGAGAGCTGTGAGCTTTTTAAGTTATTAAAATATGCAGTCCTCACGCATTAATCAATGAATCGAAAAGAATAACACAAAAGTGTACTAGTCATTTTCTAATTTATTTTATTCCCCGTGTTGGTCCGGGCTCCTTTGTAGAATAGATCATCTGCCTTCCTTGCCAGGCAGCTCGTAAAAGGCGAGAATAGGCTCACCGTCACTAACACCGTGACATCTGACTAGGTGGTAGAGTTTCACAGCGACTCGTCCGGATTAGTACCACCGCCTTACCTATTCCTGCCTCCATAGCGTCATTACGTGTTCCGGTTCGGAGGGTAAGGTAGCCGTTAAACGTACTTTTGCTCGAGTTGGCAACGCACCATTACCAATTTGGTGTCTATAGGCGGCGTGAATTTCTTAACATCAGAAAATCCGTCTGCTTGTTTGTCTTCCAATATTATAAAAAAAAATCATATATACCATCATTCCACACCGTAAAACCACAAAAGTCAACTAAGAAGCAATAGATTATGCGATTTTATAATTACAAAAATGCATAAATAAGAGAAAATCAAAGTAGTATCTTAACGCCCATATCCCCGAAGATATTGGCCGACACACAACCATGACTGGCCGAAAACATCAAGTCGCATATTGTGATAGCTGGCAAGCCTATTTCCAATCGGGCACATCCAATCCCGAGCAACGTGGTTTTATATTATAAAATTGGAAAACAAATTCCTTTTTTTTGTTGCCCGACCCGGGAATCGAACCCAGGACGCAATCCTGCAGTCAAGTCCAACACCTGGACCACTAGACTACAGAGGCGATCAAACCTTATACTATTGTGGGTAGAAGCACTAATTAGAACAAACAAGGTCATCAAAACAACGTACCCATTGTGATGTAACTTTTTAACATTATCTTCTTTCCGGTTATACCTGCCTCATTTAAAATTTAAACAATATGAATTAATATCACCCACGTATCATTGTTATATATTTTATCATGAAATAGTGGGTGTCTGTTTATAATACTAACAATAAAACTCTAAACGTCTATGATGAACTACTTAAATTAATATAGACGTATATATTAGCTTTTTTTAATAAAGACACGACATAAAAATCCTACGCATTCGTGGGTTTGTAATAAAACTACATATCTGTCATAATATTTGTCGAATTCGTTTCCGTTTTGTTTCTTTAAAAGTTAATGTTTATTAATTAACAACAGAATGAGCATATTAGATTAACATGTAGAAACAAAACGTATCATGTATATTTTATTTGGGAATCGTCTTTAAATTTATAAAAATATCACTTTTTATTACATTATACTAACTGTTGCGCTCTGCTTCTCTCACTTACGAAAGTAATTTAAGTCTTCTGCTTAAAAAACTATGATCGAAGATACACCTAAGAATCTTCTCGATCTAGTAAGCTTTTAAACTGAAAATCCTCATCGAAATTGGTTCATTCGTTCAAAAGCATTGATGGCACAGATACATAAACACACACATGAATGTATGCACATAGACACGTCAAACTTTTGGCACTTATCCTATTCGGGAGTTTAAAATAAACACTTTTATAATTGTAATACATAAAGTATCTTCACGCCCATATGCACGTAAACATAGGTAGAGGTACAACCAAGGCACCCAAGCCGACGACACTATGTTCCCCAATGTTATAAGTGACAAGCCTATAGCCAACCGGGCAAATATCAAATCCCGGGCAACGCTATTTTTAGAATAGAAAATTATAGATATAATTATAGAAAATTGAATATACCTATTTAAATTTTTTTTGTTGCCCGAGCCAGAGATCGAACCCGAGACCCCAAGAAGTCAAATCCGACCTGCACCCATAACATCTGTGGTTTATACAGAAAATTGTATCCTATGACGAGGAAAGACACCTGCTTGTTACCTACTTTAAACGTAAAAAACATTAAATTCACTATTAGATTATACAACCCTCGTTGGTATAAAATTAAAATATAAACCGCCATTTTGATTAATGAACAAAGTACGGGCTTGTCATAATGTCAGCTGTCAAAAGGAGACCATAAATTTTCAACTAAATACGTTTTATTATACTTTAACAAGTATGGCGAAGAAAAAACATTGTTAATAATATCCTGATTTATCTGGTTGTGTTTCTGTTATGGTTTTATTAAAAATGAAATTCTGTGGCTTGGTGACGTACTTGTACCGCTATAGGCATATAGATTTAAAAGTCTAAATTGAGTTCTATTCGAATAAAGAATATTAGAATAAGTAATAAAAGAAAATAAATAAAAAAATAATAAAATATATTAAAATAATAAAATATTAATAAAAGAAAAAATAATTAAACGCAAAAAAAACTGCAGAAACCAACTCCATCTACATTAGGTTTCGTACGTGTAATAGATATTTTTTTAAATATATTTTAAAGAATCAGAAACAATTTTACAATAATTAAGCAGAGTAGAAGTCAGGAAAGCCCCTAATATCATTTTGTTTAAAATATGGTTAAACGTCACTTTCTACGTTCAATCTGACAATTGATATTTTATGTGTTATATTTCTTTTTCTTTTTTTGTGTATTAAGAGCACCATCGTGTAAAATTTCTTTGATTATATCTATTTAACATAGGCTTGCCTGGAAGATATCGCTGTTTTGTCGATAAGGCGGCCTTTTTGTATCACTTTATGTATTTTTTATGTATTTTGGTGCACAATAAAGAGTTATTCTATTCTATTATATTCTGTAACTGCAAAAACCGACTCCAACTATTTCATTGGAAACCACATCTCGATTTGATCATGTTTTTTATTTCATAAGATAAATAGTTCCAAAATAGTTCCACATAAATTTTTTCAACATTTAGTTGCTTATGAGTTACAATTACGACTTGCAATATAATTCCTATTCGGATCATGAGGAAACTAATATGGTAGCAACTCGGACTCATGCCCTATCTTTCTAAATCAGTTGGTTTTTGACCGAACAATCGGGGACCAAATATGCAAAAAAAATACCTTCTAATTTATTGAGAACCTACTTTTTTTTTAATCCGTTCTAAGTTGAGACGAGTGTTTAGCTAATTCATCATCATCAGCCAGAGGACGTCCACTGCTGGACGTAGGCCACCCCCAAAGAGCGCCATAAGTCACGGTCACCAGCCGCTTGTAACCAGCGACCCCCGCGACTTTGACCAGATCAATAGTCCACCGAATGGAAGGTCGTCCAACACTACGTCCTACGGTGCGGGGCCGCCACTCGAGAACCTTTCTTCCCATCGGTTGTCGGTCCTGAGAGCAATGTGGCCTGCCCATTGCCATTTCAGCTTGCTGACTTTCTGGACTATATCGGTTACTCTCGTTCTCTTGCGGATCACCAGATTACGGTGATCATGTATTTCGTTATTATATCACATTTAGCTAAATGTTGTGAAAAATTATTATCTGACATGCTACACGTGGATGGTGATGAGAATCCAATTTCAAAATCATGTATGCTTGATTTTTGAAGTGAAAATTTCTTTTGGAATGGGTATAAACTTCTAAACTCTCGTCAGGACACGTAAACTGATCGATAATTCGTAAGACGGTGCAGGGCGCTTGCGCGAATATTCGCATTGTCATGTTTGTGTACGATAGCGCAATAAATTAATATTGTATTCTACCACATAAATGATAGTACTTTCATACTGATAATTAAAGCAATTCGTGCAAAATTATTCAATAACCATTCCAAAATATCAAAAATGCACAACGCTAATATTCAAATTTTCACTTCTGCCGGCACTCCCGGAGTGCAACCCCTCGTTTTCTTTGTGCTAAGACAGTGAATTTATACTGTAAAAATATTGAAACACTAGATGTTGCCCGCGGTTACGCCCGTTTGTCAAAGTTATGAATCTCAACCACAGAAGCCGCATATCGTGATAAAAATAGCCTGGGTCATTCTCCCTCTTCGTAACTGTCTCCACACAAATATTATTCCATAACATCGCCCAGTTTTGTTTGACTGCCTTGTTGGTCGAGGGGTTAGCATGCACGCCTTATTCTACCAACCAACCGTGAGACTCTGGTTCAATCCCGACAGGGTCAGGCATTGGTGTGACGAGCATTTAGATGTTTACATTTCTGGGTCTGGATATTAATTTTTATTCTGATATCAATGTAAGCATTTTAATGTGTCGTTGTTTGATAACAACCACAATACAAGTATTTAAATTGCTTAGTTTGGGGTTAGATTAAATTTTACACAAATTGTCCAGGGTACTTACTTTGATGCAGCGGAGCGTTGTAGGTAAGAACCTACAACGCTCCGTCGATATGTGAATGAAGTACAATTCGTATGTCTTTTAAAGAAGTGTAATATATTAATTGATTTCAGTGGAAACCCTTTCAGTTATCTATACTCGTAAATGCGATGCCAAAACTTTGGACCAATGATTACGAAAATTGCGCGGACGCAGGAGCATAAAATTTGGCACACTTATAGTTTATGTGTAGGAGAAGTGCAGAACGCTGAAGAAAATTTATTGTGGTTGAATTTCGACCAACGGGCGACCACTAGTTTGTATTAAAAGTAGTCCATGTTTATATATAAGAAATGCTGTAACGTTGTATACACATACACACATACACATACATATTCACTTTAAAATTTAGAATGTTTATACCTACTCACATTAATAATATCCTAAATTTAAAAATTTACAATAGCCGCCGAAGAGACCTGTAACGTACCTAAGAACCATCTCGATCAATTCAAGCTTTTAAACAAGAAATCGGCATCGAAATCTGTCCATTAAGTCACACACACACACACACACGCACGCACGCACGCACGCACGCACTTTCGCACGCACACACACACACACACACTTACGGCACATACCTATAGCATTACAATAATAACAATAGCTTTACAATTTTTGGTCTATAAAATCAAGGAATGCTCACTGATACCGTTAAAATACAAGGTGGCAATGATTAGGCAATTCTGGCGACAGTGGGAAAGGCATTTTTAAATTTAAATCTCAATAGTGATATATGAACATGGAATCTAAGCCTAATACTTACGAATTGTATCGCCTCCGGAAGTGAGTAGGTGGACCACAATCCGAACAAAAGAAAAGAATGTCGTTCGACTCACCAAAGCACGAATTTTATTCGGAGATTAATGTCGCCTAAGGTGATAATTAACTTCGTACAAAAATCTAACTTAATAAACGCCATTTTGTTTGAATTCGATTTCAAAAAACGAGGTGATTCTCAATTCGGCCAGTATTTTTTTATGTATGTACTCCGATTTCTCCGAGGTAACTGAACCGATTTATGTAGGTAGTTCATTTTTTGTTTGACGCGGACCAGTTTCGAATTGGTCCCTTAAAAAATTGATTCAGGTAGTGTCAGGAGTTTTTATTATATGAGCATTTTTTATCTACTTTCACTTATTCCGTTGTTTATTTCTATCAAACTAAATCATATTAGCAATAATCTAAAAAGTGTTAAATACAAACAACTACGTTAATCAAAACCAACTTCAAAACTAAGAAGTTGAAAATAATAAAGATTTCATATTAATTATATACTACCTATTATTTATATGTGCCATTTACTAATAGGTTTGAAGTCGGTGCTTAGCCTTAAACTAACAATTATATTATAAGTAAGTATTAGATTGGCTTGGCACCGACTTCAATTAATTTATTTTAGTAAATTGCACATATAAATAAGGTAGTATATAATTAATATTAATCTTTACTATTTTTTACTTTTTAGTTTTGAAATCGGTTTTTATTAACGTAGTTATTTTTCGCCTCTGTGGTCTAGCAGTCCGGGTGTTGGACTTGACTGCATGAGGTCCCGGGTTCGAATCCCAGGTCGGCCAACAAAAGAAAATTGGATTTTTTCAATTTTCTAATTAAAAAAAAATGTTGGTCGGGATTAGAAATGTGCCCGGTTGGCGATAGGCTAGCCACCTATCACTTTGTGGGACTTACTGTCTTCGGGTAGTCATAGGTGCCCTGGTTGTTCCTCTGCCTACCTCTTCGGGGATATGGGCGTGAAGATACTTTACTTTACTTTACTTTAGTTATTTTATTATTAAATTAAATCATATTAGCAATAAACTTAAAAATATTCAACAAAAATAACTACTTTAATAAAAATTATATTTATTTGACTGCGAGTTTATTTATCATGACTTCATTGACAAAGCTCCAGTTTGATAAGAGTACAATAAGGTTAAACTAATAAGATACCACATTATTATTAATTTAATACTTTTTAACAGTTGAGAAAAGATGAAAAGAAAATTCTATTTATAAAATAAATACTAGAAGAGCCAACGATTTAAAATCTCGGGACGTAATGAAAAACAACCAAATCTCAAATTTTGGCTCGAGAATAATGTGCCTTTTTAGATAAACTAGAAAATTTGTAAAAACAAAAATCTTGTTGAAGAACCGAGACTTGAGATGACTTTGTATTTTGTTTGAATAGCCAGGATATTTTGTTTCTTGTTTTATTACTAATGGGTTCGTAATGAAAGTGACAGTTGTAATAACAGTTTACTATTGGAAAATTTTTTTTTATTTAAATAAATCGAAAATAAGATCAAAAGAAGAAGAAGACAGATTTTTTTATGATATTGGAAGGCAAACAAGCAGATTGATTTCCTGATGGTAAGAACTTCACGTCGCCTAGAAACACCAAATGTGGTAATGGTGCGTTGTCAAACTGAGGCCGGGGTGTAAGGCCTCGAGCAAAAATAAGTTTTTACCGGCTACCTTACCCTCCGAACCGGAACACGTCATGACGTTATGGCAGCAGGAATAGGAAAGCTGGTGTTACCAATCCGGGTGTCTTTGCGAAACTCTGCCACCTAGTTAGATGTCACGGTGCTAGTGACGGTAGGCCTATGCTCGCCTTTTACGAGCTGCCTGGCAGGATGATCTAGGCAGATGGTCTATTCTGCAATATTTTTTATTTGATATTTTTTCTCATCCCAAAAACACACTTCTCTATGACACCGTTGATGTTATAGGCTCTTTACTATCTAAAGGTTGGGGTGTTAGGTCTAGTGCAAATTTTGCGGACTAGCCTACCCTCCGGACCAGAACACGACAGTGGTAAATACTGTCAAATGACAGCAGAAATGAGTGAGGTTCATTTCCTTACCCCTGGCAGTTGCTGCTCGGCGCTCTACCACCAGTATCAAATAATTTAACCTATGCTCGCCTTTTGCGAGTTGTTAGGCCGGAAAACAGATGGCCTCTTCTACACAAGCAATCTATAATAACACGGGGGAACCTTATTCACCTTTTTTATTCAAGATAATTAAAATTATTTAGATTAGCAACACATACGCATTGTTTATACTTAGAACAGTTATGATTTTCATCCATATATATCCATATATATTTGTGTCAAATTTCATCATAATCAGCCTTGTAGTTTAGCCATAAAAGTATAATAGACAGACAAACTTTCGCATCAATAATAATTAGCATGAATGTTTTCTTCTCATCAGGAATCCCTTCGCATATTTACTTCTCATTGTAAACATATTACTTAATGTGATTTTAATTTTGAAAGAAAAACATGTCAGATATTTAATTTAATCAATTATTCTTAACCTTCAATAAAGCTTCTAAAAGAAGCTTAAATATACAATGGCCTCAATTGTTGTACTACTATAATAATGGAAATGAGACCTTGTCATAGAATAGGTTTAGAGAACACAATGTTTCTATTCTATTGTATTGAATTGGACGAGGAGTAGTCCTATCACGAGATTATTTTGTTTTCGAATCTAAATCGAAAGCTGGTTTTCTACAAAAATGTATACAGGTAACTATATTAATAGATTAACTATCCTACTCCAAAGGAACTAATTTTTAAAGCAGGAATATTTGTATATAATCATAGAGCCGTACATAAAGCATCACACATGACATTTAAAAATAAAAAAGCTATTGTTAAATACACTTTACCAATTATTTAAGCGCACAATGTTCCTCGATTTTACTGTAATTCCAATAAATCCAGACCTAGTAGCAAAGGGACGACCTTGCCTTGACATGGGACGTCATTTTATTAAAATTAGATTAAAATACAAAAAAATAAATGGGAAGAACATAATATAACCCCTTCCTTTTATACGTCTTTTATACGACGTCGATAAAACAAAACATTTACAGGAATTGTTTTAATCCCAAGGTAAGCCAATCACATGTTTCTTTTGTGGGTGTCACTTAATAGAAATAGTTTTATTAATAATGTAATTAATTTAACCCCTGTTCAAAATCGGTCCTAAGCTCTGTAAATTTTGGGCATATACGCCAACTTTTTATTTTTTAACGAATTATCTATTCGAATATGCAAAATGTCCTTGATAGAGCTCAAGGGAGGCGGTTGGTGCTTGGTTCACTTTATAGCAAGAGCATCCTGTGTTACATCGTTTTATAACCTAGGCGTCCTTTTCTTTCTGGCATTTTATTTGGTGAAAGTACCTCGACCAATGACAATAAAATTATTTGAATTGGATATTTAACCAACTTCAAACACCCTACATTTTTTAAGGTTTTTGTTTACTTTGACGAAAGAATTATTAAAATTAGACACGACTATTTGCAGTTGTTTTTAAATTAAGTTTAAATTAAGTTGCAAGAGTTTATTTAAATCTTCTTCATGTGTCCGTGTGCTTTCTGCTTAGAATAAACATGTACCATCTTATTAACAAACGTGGACTAACGTAGAAGTAAAATTAAGTTTTTCTGTATGAGACTGTATCACACTGTAATAAAGACTATAATACCAGGTTGAACCTTAGAGTATTTTACTCCATGTTTATTAATAAGATGGGTAGAGTCTGACTTTCTGTGAGCAGCTCGTAAGAAGCAAACAAACATTAAATAAGTCTTCACAAACAAGACCACTAGTAGTAGAATGTCATGTTGCTACTCGTATGGTTCAGGATCCAATGCCATACCTATTCCTGCCCTCGCAATGATGTCTATGTTCCAGTTCAAAGGGTAGGTTCTAGACCATTGTTATCTCTTACCGTTCTTATCACATAAAGAACTTCTTGTGACATAACGTCTTGTAATATAACATAAGGGTAAAACGATTTTACGACTCCACCAAACTAAATTCTTATTTGTGCCACCATAACGTTTGTGCCTACCACTGCCGTGTTCCAGTTAAAACAGGAGAGTGTCTGGGTGTTAATTAACTTATAAATGCATGAGGTTTAATAGGGCTCAACCCATCGACCATATAATATGGTCGATGGGATGGGCTCAACCTTACGTATAAAATCACTATTTAAAACTTTAGTATCTATGACCTCTGCGATCTGGCGGTTTAAGTGTTGACTTGACTTCATGAGGTCCCGGGTTCGAATCCTGGGTCGGACAACATAAAGAAAATGTGGTATTTCAAATTCCATTTTTCGGGATTGGATATATGCCCGGTTGGCGATAGGCTTGCCATCTATCACATTGTGGGAATTAGTGTCTTCGACTAGTCGTGGATGCCTTGGTTGTGCCTCTGCCTACACCTTCGAGGATTTGGACTTAAAGATACTTATACTTTTTAGTACTTTCTATTACTATTTAGTCAAGTATTTTTTGCTATTAGGAAAATCATCTGCTTTTTTCCATCAAATACTACATAATCTAATTTCCTGAATACAGTTATGAAACACATCACACATTGCAAAATTTTAAATGAAGGAAAATAATGACAGCAACAATTCAAAACTTTTTGCCAGGGCGTTTTCTTAAAATATTGTTAACACGCTTTTCGTAGTCGCGGAGAAAATCGTAAACTTCCTGATATTGTAAACCTCTGTTATGACTTCCTCTTTGCATAAAACATGGAAATACAAAATAACCAGAAGTCATTCCAGCTGAGACGCAAGGAACTTTCCTCGTTCATTTTCAGATGACAGTATTTTATACTATTGATCTTAATTTTTAAGTTCTTAACTATTCCCAGATCGGGCAACAAAAAGCAAATTGGGTTTTTCCAATTTTCTAATAAAAAAATGTTGGTCGGGATTGGAAATGTGCCCGATTGGCGATAGGCTTGTTACCTGTCACATTGTGGGACTTAGTCCTTTCGGTTAGTCGTGGGTGCCTTGGTTGTGCCTCTACCTAACTCTGCGGGGAGATGGGCGTGAAGATGTTTTTTTTTTCTTAGCACTTTTACCTCCTTAGTTGTTAATGTAAATTCAAGTTCAACTTCAAGTTTGTATCAATGAAGAGTTAGACAAACATGACTAGATTAAGACAAATAACTAGAAAACACTTCTTAGTTTCAGGATTGGATATATCAAATTTATATGAGGCAATGTAGTTTTTATTTAAAAACTAGCTTTTAACCTCCTGACTTTGTCACCGTAGAAAATATTTTCGTATCAATCGTCATTCTGCGTTATCCAACATAATTTGGTAGCTGATTTTTGAAAAAAAAGTAACTTTAACCTGTCCTTTATCTATATGCATGTCCAATTTCATCAAAATTGGTACAGCGGTTTAGATGTAAAAACATTACATATAGAAACATAGACGTTCGTATTTACAATTGAAATGTATAAGTGTGTATTATCGCACAAACTTTCATCTCCATTACAATACTTGTTGGGTTGATTTTTGACGTAGTTTATATTTAAACTCGAGTCTTTAATTTTATCTATATCAAATTTCATTGAATTCGGTCAGTGATTCAGCCGATGAATCATAACAGTCAGACAGATGGACTTTACTAATTATAATATTAACCTCAAGTTTCCAAAACGTCAGTCGATTTTCATCTATAAATTTAACTCTTCGTAGAAGCTGTTTAACATAAATTCGGCTTAAAACTCTAAAAGTGAAGAAAACATTTGAATCTATACGATTTGAATAGATTATTGACAAAAATGACTTTGATTTCAACTCTTTAACTATAAGTATACTAAATTTTATCAAAATTGATTTAGCTGTGTTTTTTTTTACAACACAAGATATTGACCTCGGCTTCACCAGCGTAAAAAAGCTATTTAGTTAAACCCCTCACATTCTTATTTCTTAACACTCTCCCTGCCATGGAGTCCGCCGGCGACCCCCAAAAAAAATTGTCCAGCAGGCCAAAGTACATTTCTTAATACCTGTATTAGCAAGCCATGGGGTCCGCCGGCGACCCCCATTTTTTTTCATTCAGCACGCCGTACCTATTTACCTATAGTTTTAATCTGCACGCCATTTATAATAATTAGCAGTTAGCCGCCCGCCGCCCCCACGGCCTGCCGTGTCATTTTTCCCGCGCTTTTTTGTCGACCGCGAATCTCGATCGCGTTTTTTATTATGTCGGACGACTCAGATTCAGATCCCAACTTCATACCCGAGTCTGACGGTAGTCACCTGACTTCTGATGACAATGAATCGTCGAGTAGTAGTGTTGCAAGCTCTGACAGTGATGTTACGCCGCCGCCACGCTCCCGCCAACGACCAAACCGTCC
>NJDC01001143.1:260469-278203 GCA_002245475.1 Calephelis virginiensis
ATAAATTTTGGGGGTTCCTTATATTTTAAACTGAAACTCAAACATTTTATTCTTATCAAACCCAAACTTATGTATGTGTGTATAGATAGGTCCTAAATTATATTGAGGAATGTTATTTTGCTCTCAACTGAATAGTTTTCGCGAAAGACACTTGCAAAGAAGTAAAAAGTATGCCGCCCTGGAACTTCTAAAACAAGAGAATGATAAAACTGAAAAAATATTTGATTTACATTAACATGGAGACTTCCGACGGAAATTCGTTTGAACAAGGTCTAGTAAGTCGTTTTTTTTAATACGCCATGAATACTAAATCGCAGCTACTGCATATAAGCTTCAAGAATTACGTTATATGTTACTTGCTGTTACGGAACCCTACGGGCGAGCTCAAATCAAACTTGGCCGCTTATTTCTCTATATTAAAAACATCTGAGGGCACGATTCTGTTACATTGATATGACCTTTACAAATATATCCCGTAATTGTCATTTTATCACACCTTTGACACCAGATGCCTGCTAAAACCTTAAAGAATAAGACAATTTCAGCGCCCACTTATGTATCAGTGCAGTTAGTTTTGATCAGATGGTAAAGTATTATACAGCAGTTTATCTAGAATTACCGTTGAGGTGTTTGGTATTTCGTGGCCTGGGTCTCATAACAGAGCCCTGTCATAACTGCTATGATGTTTATATGCGACTGCTGTCACTTATCATCAGAAGAACCGCCTATTCAGTATCTTATAACATGAAAAACTGTATTTTTATATTTTTATTTTAATAGGAGTGCTATAATCTCTATAATATCAGTTTTACGCTTGCTCTTCCCTGGGTTAAATTTAATAATGAGTTAAATTTTCAAATGTAAAGTGATTTAACCATAGTTAGAAGCTAACTCAGAGTTATTTAACTCAGGAACATGCAAGTACTCTTTAGTGTAGTGTAGTTTGATGAAACCTTGGCTTATCTTTCAATTACTCATCTTCTAAATTATAATAGTGGTGTCATCCATTTTGGATTTTTAAGTATTATAAGACTGTAAAGTTACTCCTACGTGAGATAATTTATGATTGTCATAACCATTTTACTATACTGTTAAATCTCATAAAAGTTACCTAACTAATTTTCAGTCATTTTTCATGACAGTGACTATTTATGTAACAAGTTTGTTAGCTGTCTTTTATTATTTTGATAACTACTTTGACTGCTATTTATAGTTATTTTGGTTATTTTTTACATCTTATAATATCGTAAGTACACTAAACACACTATTGAAATCATTTTTTTTCTCTATCTACCTGTACTATTAAATTTTACAAATAAAATGATGATATGATAAGTTCCTAACAAAAACATATTTTTGTTCAGTAACACCCGTACTCAAGAAGCATATTGGCTAAGTAATAAAACAACGTTGTGTGAAGTACGACATTTAGCTATGCATTTCTTCCGTCAAGTCATTCAAATTTATAAACAACTAGCTGCCTGCTCCGGCTTCGCTCGTATGGTAATTTTTTGAGCATAAATTTTGATTTAAACTATCCTATCTTTGAAGTTGGATCAAACTGCACACGGTGTGCAAATTTCATTGAAATCGGTTCACTAGTTTAGAAGCCCATCGCGGACAAACAACGTGACACGTAATTTATATATGTTAAGATATTTATTTCGATAATCAGTTCTAAGTATTGTTTATCGATTGGATGGCTTGACGTAAGGAAGGGATAGCTAAATGTTGTACTCCGCACAGCATTGTTTCATAACTTAGCCAAGTATGCTTCTTGAATACGGGTGTAAGACTCAAAATAAATATTTTTCAAGACGTATCAAATAAGCTCTAACACAGTGGGCAAATCTTGAGAATTGTAGTGGGAGTTGTTATGAGCACCTTTTAAATCCATCATCAAATCAGCTTTTACGGGGCTGATATGTCTACTGTATGACAAAGTCCTTAAAATAAAATAAAGATAAAAAAATCAGATTTATAATACTGTAATATTTCATTGATATCAAATTTAAACGTGTGTGCCAAAACCCAATTCAATCGGTTTAGAACAGCTGCTTTAAAATTAAGTTGTAAAACTTAGTGACAAAAATACGTGCAATTCATGTTAAATAATGGTAGCCATTTTACCCACTAAACTAGTTTTAAGTTATCGCTTTCTTATTTTTAACGATAGATAAAAACATATATAGTTCTGTCAGATTAGTGAGTTGTTTGTTGTTGTCGAAAAATGTTGATGTTGAACCTGAAATCTAAACATATCTAAAATGTTCTGTCTTATTTTGTTTATTAGAAAAATATAATACACATTTAAAATAAGTTTAGTTGGTATTCAGCAGAATTACCACCAGTAGCTTGTAAAAAATCAACTACACACTTTTTAGGGTATTGTACCCGAAGGCAACAAACGGAATTCTTGCAGATTCATAGCCATTTTTTTTTAAAGCTATAGAGCTATGCTGTTTAAACTTGGTAAGTAGATATATTCCGTGAACCGGATTAAGATTTTCACACAAAAATAGAAAAATAACAATAAATTTTAGGGGTTCCCCATACTAAGACTAACTAAAGTATCTTCACGCCCATATCCCCAAAGAGATAGGCAGAGGCACAACCAGGACATCCGCGACTAGCCGAAGACATTAAGTCCCACAATGTGATAGTTGGCAAGCCTATCGCCTACCGGACACATATCCAATCCCGAGCAACTTTTTTTATTAGAAAATTGGAAAAACCCAATTTTCAATTTGTTGCCCGACCCGGGAATCGAACCCGGGACCTCGTGCAGTCAAGTCCAACACCTGAACCGCTAGACCACAGAGGCGACTAATTAACTAAGACTCAAAAATTTTTTTCATCAAATCTAAGTGTAAAGTATCCATGGATAGGTCTTTAAAATTATATTTAGGTTTTTACTATATTTTTTTTTGCTAAACTGAATAGTAGAGAGACACTTCCAATGGGGAAAAATATGCGTTTCTGTTGCTATAACTTCTAAAATAATAGAACTGTAGCATGTATTACATGACGTACATTACCATGACAACTTCTACCAAAAAATTGGTTTGAACGAGGTCTAGTAAGTAGGTAGTTATTTTTTTAAGCTATTGTAACACCAACACTTAAAACAGCTATGCTTCACTGTCAAATAATGGATTCTAAACTACAGTAGTACTATTTAAATAATGCGCTTCGGCTATATTCGTCAAGCTTCGGAAATCCGAATGTATTTTTAAGATATCTATCTATATAGAGTTGTTATTACACATAATTAATAATTTCGCTTTTTATAATCAGAATCAGAATCTTTATTCACTTGAACCACACAAGTGGTATTCGTTCGCGTCGACATTTTTTTTAAACTACCACCGGATCGGAACGCGGCCACACACTGAGAATATCCGGCGAAAGGAACTCAGCGAGCTTGTCTTTTTTCAATAAGAATAGTGACAATATAAACTAGATTAAAAGTATAAATTACAATCTTAATTAAACTTAAATAAAAGGTACAACAAATCACATTACAAATTGCAGTGGGAGATTGAAACCTCTATCCCCAAGCATGTTCATCTTCCAAATACTCTGAGACCGGATAATAGTCTTTATGACATAATTTTGCTTTTATACATTTTTATAGATTAGGTCAGCCAATTTAAAAAAAGTATATAGTGTAAAATGTATAAAGCCGTACTGTATACAGTTAGAAACGCGCAACCATAAAGAATAGGCCTTTTAATGTAATGTCTTTATTATTTTGAATCCACGCAGAAGTTGTTAAAACTGTGAGGTGAGCAACGTATTAGCCATTCAAAAAAAAGTGAAATCATATTAACTGAACTTTTATATTATGTTTGCTGCTACGGAACACTTCATGGGCAAGTTTATCTCGTAGTTGACCGTTTTTATATTTTACATGTCAGCGAAAAGCACACGGCTGATGGTAAGAGACTACTATGAACTATAGATACTATAGTTGTTCTAGGTGCATCTCTATCCTGAGGCCGGGAAGAAGGGCCTATTGAGCAAATTTAGCAACTAACCTACCCTCAAGACCGGAATATGATAGTCATTATGGCGATAGAAATAGGTAAGGCGATGGATGCCTGCCGGGCAAACTGCTGCACAGCAATTACCTGCACTATTCTGTTATAGTCTACTTTTACAATTTTAATGATGGACTCTATTAATACAATTATCGCCTCTGTGGTTTAGCGGTCCGGCGTCGAACTTGACTTCTTGAGGTCTCGGGTTCGATCCCCGGGTTGGGCAACAAAAAAAAGTAGAAATTTTATATTTAAAATTTTCTGATAAGAATAACGTTGCGCGGGATTGCCTGTGAGCCCGGTTGGCGTTAGGCTTGCCACCTAACACATTGTGGGATTTAGTGTCTTCGGCTAGTTATGAGCGCCCTGGTTGTGTCTCTGCCTATCCTTTCGAGGATATGGGCGTGAAGATACTTGTTTAATTATGTACTCCATAACAATTTGGGATAAGGACTTGTTATTTGAACAATGTTTCATTATAGCAAGATATTGCTACTCTTATTCTATCTCGAGTTACGTCGTTAAATATCGTCTTAGATATCCCCGACCCCACAAACGAGGTAATACTGTTAAATTTTATATAAGAACATTCAAACATCATTGAAATATTATGTAAATGGCAGCGTTAACAGAAACTATCGATACAACGTATGGATAAGATCGGTTTAAATGGAAAAGAAAATGTGAAGAAAGTTTAAGAACAGTTATAGGATTCAGTATTTAAAGTTTTAAATACTGATACCACTTTAAAAACTGACTTTAGCTTCAATATATAGTTTACAAAAAATCGAATTTTCTTCGATTTCTCTGGGACTCTTAGATTCAGAGTTGACAGTAATGGGACTACCTCGACAGTACGGTATTTTAAATAAAAAAAAACGTTTTTGAAATCGGTTTATAAATTATGGAGTAATTGAGTAACATTAATAAAAATATAGGATTCAAATATACATAGGTATATCTCCTTTTTGTTATGTCGGTTAATAAAAGGACTCACATGAAATTAATACGATGAACATTAAAAATGACAAACACATGAATTCTTTTTTATAATACTAGAAGGCAAACAAGCAGACGGATTTCCTAATGTTAAGAAAGTAACGCCAACTAGAGACACCAAAGGTAGTAAAATTGCGTTGCCAATCTGAGGCTGTGATATAAGGCCTTAAGTCAACGTTGTTATGGGGCCGTTAATTTCATAACTGACTAATTGTCTTATTATTATTTTTTATCTTATTATTTATTATTTCATCTATTTTTAATATACCTTATTTAATAATTTATTGACGTACTAAAATAATAAAATTGACAATTTAGTCAAGTCATCGAGGCTTTTGAAACGAATTTAAATACATTGCATTACTATTTACCTTTCCAGAATACCGCTGTTTTAAATTAGACTTCTTACAACTCGCCTTTGAGCAAATAACAAGGTTAGAAATTAAAGAGGATCAAGAAAGAGGACGGATGGTATCCGCACCATTTTAATGGGCGCGTATTACATACAAAGATCGAAGAAACATACAAAGAATACAAATGTTTTTCTGATTTTCAAGTGAAAAGTGACAACTATCAGGGGGTGATTATGTATCTCAGTTGCCAACTGAAACTGCAAAAGTGAACATCTGATGACGTCATTTGTGTTTGCTATCTCTATTGTATTTCTGTAGGTCACTGGAGATAGCAAATATAAAACACGTCATTTGACAGCGATTTGATGTACATTTTTCCATTTTAGTTGGCAACTGAGATACATAATCAGCCCCCTGGTTTCTAAACGAAGTTACCAATTTACTGCTTTGTCAAACAGAAAAAGATAGTATGAACACATTGGCAAAAAAAAACGGCGAATTGCGAGTCGAACTCGCCTATGAAGGGTTCAGTAGAAACAAATAACATAATAAAAATTGCTACGTTACTTAAAACCGACTTCAAAACTAAAAAGTAAAAATTAATAAAGATTTAATGTTAATTATATAATACCTATTACTTATATGTGCTCTACCTATTACTTATACGTGCTATTTACTAACAGGTGGTTTGAAGTTAGTGCCAAGTCTTAAACTAAGAATTAAATTATAAGTAAGTATTAAATTGGATTGGCACCGACTTCAAACCTGTTAGTAAATAGCACATAACATAAGTAATAGGTAGTATATAATTAATCTTAAATCTTTATTATTTTTTACTTTTTAGTTTTAAAGTCGATTTTAAGTAATGTAGTTATTTTTATTTAATACTTTTTGGTTTATTGCTGATATATTTAAATTTAACAAAAATCATCATCGGCATAGGTGAAAATAGGTAAAAAATACTCTTAAAATAAAAACTAATGGGTCTACTTGCATCAAATTTTTATGGGATCAACTCAAAACTATTCCGCATCAAACAAAAAAATAATTACATAAATCGGCTTAGAAACCAAGGAGAAATCAGTAAACATACATAAAAAAATATGTTGGCCGAATTGAGAACTTTCTCGTTTTTTTGAAATCAGTTAAAAATTCTTCCAATTTATATACACTATACAGATCTTTTCAGCCTGTAAAAATTATACTTCCAATGCAAAAATATACGCTTAACTAACACTGAGCATTAGGTACCTACTCTTTATCCCATAATTCTGATTTTATTAAGAAATCCAGGTGGTCTAGCCTACGCTTTGAAAGCAGCCTCGGCTCTCGTCGGGAGCTCTAAGTATCACAAAGCCCTTTCGTAATTCGTTTTTATAAATTCATGATCACAATCTAATTTGAGAATTCCATCAGAGGTGGTAGGTAAACAAGAAAGCAAAATTGGTACCGGAGCGAGACTTCCATAGTTATCGCCGATTAAAATTATCGAAAATATTGCATAAAGGGCTCATGCTTAATGGTTGCGCGATTCCCAACTACAGAGCGCTATTTCTTTTTAGTGAGACAATTTTTGGGATTTAGTGGGATTATAGTACCTGTTAAAAAACTACCTATTAGGTTACGTTCAAACCGATTTTCGGGGAAAGTAATGTACATTATGTATGTTTTAGAAACTACGGAGGAGGGGGCACATTTTTCCATATTGAGAGTAGCTCTTGCGCAAACTATTATATATAAAATAATTATGTATAAAAAGATGACATTAGAATCTTCGACATCACCCAACCCAACACATATGCATTTTATGAAAAAAAAATTGAGTTGTACTTCTTAGTATGTGGAACCCCAAAATTTATTGTTTGTTTTCTTCTTTTGTGTAAAAATATACGTACCAAGTTTGGACAGTATGGTTTTTATAGTTTCAGAAAAAAGTGGGTGTGACATATGGACGGACATACAGACAAGTTGAATCTATAAGGTTTCCGTGTTTCGACCTTTGGCTACGGAACCCTAGTAAAGAAAAGATCACATTTGTATCAGTGTCCACTTCGGCTTTACTAATATAGACCAAATATAGGTGATCTGAGAATTTTCTTATTTTTTTGCCTTAGGGATGTAATATATTACTCTCTTGCACTCAGGTGAAAAAGATGCTAATCAGTAATCACCATAAATTTGTACAGTTTACGAAGTTATAACATAGATCTACACATAAGATAACGAATAGAAACAGTTAGTCGATTATCGAAAATACTTTGCGACTTCGTTGGCGCCTCAGGCAAGACGTCTGTGCGTTTCTTCTGCCCACGCACAGCAGCTTATCTGTGGTGTTCTCACGTAGAAAACACGTGCTCGCAAGTATCGCAGCTTGTAATAGCATAACATTTTATCGGTGAGTGGCCTCGTATCGATATGTTCGTAGTACACCCGCGGGACGTGGGCGTGGGCCGCAACCGCTGCATTTTATAACCTTTATTCCATTGTCACCCGAGCGAAGCGACGCAGCTGAGGTAAAATAAATTTTACGTCTTATCTAAATGTCAAATCGTTCGGTTTCGATCGAATCAGTTTCCAAATAGTTTTAATAAATCTCCTTTTACGGCGAACGGAGCGGGCGGCGAGCGATATCTAGAAACGCATTATAGATGCTGCGAGTTATCATGTTTTATTCTGTTTTGTGTACCATTCGCGGCAACAATAGTTTTAATTGAACGAGTGTCAATAAATTTGTCGCACATTGTCCTGGTTCGTCGCTGGTGGTCCGCTCGACGTTTCCCCAAGGACAGATCTCTTGTTTCGGTTGAAGATCGTTTATTAAGCGCCACATACACGGCAATAAATCTTTAAAGGGCCCTTACAAACCTTTGAGATAGTGTCAAAATTGATTTTATCTTAGGATTATCACGAAGACAGTTTGTCATATATTTTAGGGAGTCTTTTGGGTGTATAAATTAATAGTTGTTACTTTAATAATAAGTTATTAATGAATGTGAGAATATGTTTTTTCATTTAAGAGTAACAACTCGTTGAGATAAGATTCTTTCTTTTTTAGGTTTTGGCATTCATGTTAGTATTTTGCCATTAGTCATAAGTCGTCAGTAAGTCATGTCAGGCTCTTGGGTAAATCGGTGGCCTCATGTAATGAGATTTGGCGGCGACGAGGAAATACACGATACGCTGATTTCTTCATGATTATTTCATTTGTGCACTTTCACTGAACATAATTGTACAAAACACCAAAATAGACTAACTTCACTCAATATAAACATGAAATTCAATAATTATGAAAAAACTTCCACCATCTTTTTTCTTGACGGCGCCATAATTCCGAAGTGGTGCCATATTAGCTTTATCAGTTTTTTAGTTAATTATTATAAAAGAGTTATTCACTTATTTAAGATACGTAACAGATGTTTTTTTTCAAGATTCACATTTTTTTCAAATTATTGAATTTCGTGTACAAAATACTTGCACAGTACAACTATATAAATTACGCACTTAGGCTCTACAATTTTTACTCTTTTTACACTTTATAATTTTATTTTTAAATTGGCTGACCTAATCTAAATTTAAGCAAAATGAGTAATTATGTGTAATAACTACTCTACATAGATATCTTTAAAATACATTCGGATTTCCAAATAACCGAAGCGCATAATTTAAATAATACTAAAAGTATCTTCACGCCCATATCCCCGTAGAAGTAGGCAGAGGCACAACCAGGGCGCCCATGACTAGCCGAAGACACTAAGTCCCACAATGTGATAGGTGGCAAGCCTATCGCCAACCGGGCACATATCCAACCCCGAACAACATTTATTTTTAGAAGAAAATTGGAAAAACCGAAATTCCTTTTTATTGCCCGACCCGGGATTCGAGCCCTGGACCTCATGCAGTCACGTCCAACCACAGAGGTGACTACTGTACACATATTACACATGGAGCAAAACTAGTAATTTTTTGTGGCCTTTCATTTAAATTTGTCAATTTCAAACGCACAATTAAAATATTTAGAAATAGATTAAAACTGACGCCTCACCAACAGATCGAGGGGCTAGCACTCTCGCCATACCACACCAACCGACCGCGAGGCTCGGGTTAGATTCCCGACGGGTCAGACATTTGTTATGAGCATTTAGATATCTGCATATCTGGATCAATATGTTTATTTTGTTTGAGGTTAATTTTTTTCTGTTGTATATTTAAGTATTTCCATCTATTAATATCAATATTTCTTCAAAACAAGCACATACGCAAATTGTTTACTTTGGGGTTGGATTCAATACATTTGTCCATGAATATTTTTTACAGATACAAAGAACTCCATGTCAAGAACTCGAATCAGATCAAGAAAATAGGTTGTGTTTTTTGCTTCCCATCTATAATTCAGATCATATATTTATTGAAGAAGGCGTTATTTTGCGGAAATCCATACTTAAATCTAAATAAAAATGATTTAATTTGCAATATTCCGTTAAAAAAGCGGAAAATTGCACATTAAATCATTTCATTTAGATTTAAGATTATATATTTCACGCATATATTCATAGTTTTGACTTTGTTAATTAATTTCGCCAGACTCTGATAGAGACGAGATCAGAAATATATTAGAAAGAGTGAGCAATATTTGGAAATAACATCAGAAACAGTGGGATTGAAAGAAAGTGATGGTGATAAAATGAGTAAGGGCATGCTCCGCTGGTTCGGTCATATGAAAAGAATGGCAGATGAAAGATTGACAAACCAAGTATACGATGCTAATGTGGATAGATAGGTTGACATTCCACGATCAAATTGCTCGGGTATTATCCGAGAGTGGTCTCAAAACTCTGCGGAATCGGCGTGTCTGTATGAAAAGGGTAATGAATGTGGAGGAAGCCAAAAAGCTCTGCAATGACCGTGAATTTGGCATTCAATACTCTCTGCCTACCCCTTAAAAATCTTGTATGTACTTTAGTTCTTTCTTAGGAGTGTAAGTGGTAGTCTATAGCTTCATGGGTTCATCATAAGAATCCAATATTGTAGTCAAATTATTTATTTAATTTTGATGCGATCGGTTTTCGTACAAATTTCAAACAATGTGTCAAATTTGAGACAAGTGACGAATGATATTTAAATGATTTATTTATTTCTTAAAAATAGCCCTCCGCTTAGCTATTTACAGCGTCCTAAGGGCTTGATAATTTTAGACTAATTTAATGACAAACGTATGTTCGGCAAAATTTAATTTTTAAATTTTAAGTTAATTTAAATAGTAACGTAACTCAGAAGATGCCTAGGGTTAGCTTTTTTTTAATTGTTTAACAGTAATGGAGTTTCACCAAGTTTCAGAGTGAGATTGATAAATGTACCCAAAAATATAAGAAAGAAATTTCTGTATACCACAGAAAATAAAATTTAAACTTACACATAAAGGCCTACGTGCGTTAGGTTGTACTTGTCCAGATTTTTCGTTCTGCCTCTATAATTTTGGATGGTTTTCCCACGATGTGACGCCGCCCACGTCTCTCTTCTACGAATACATTTCAGGTAAGGAACGGAATTTCGTGTTCATAATTCAGATACAACAATACTATGTATTCACGCCAGCGCTTTTGGGTGTGACGATTTAATACAACAATGAACCAAAAAGGTTAGTCTGGTTTAATCTTAATAATATAGAACGTAGGAGTAATGGTTAGAAGATCTTTTAAGGTAACATTCAAAAGGTAATGATAGACTTTGGAAAAGTTGCGTTTAATGCAATTGCTATAATCGGGGTTTTGAAAGGTTAAGTTTTTGTTTCATTGGTATTGTAATAGTTTTGTCCATTCATAGGGCAGTAAAATGTTAAAACTACAATGCTCTTGCTCTCATTAATGTGTGTCATTATTGGATGATACCTGTGATCGCAAGCTTTTTTATTGGTCAGGTGTATTATTTTTCTGCTCAACGAAGCTAGAAAGTGGTAATTTCGTTTATCGGAGCAAATAGAAAGTTAGCACTTTCCAGTTGAAGTGCAGAAACGATACTTACAATTCGACTTTAGGTAATACAATATATCTTAAGGCATATTTCAAACAAGCTTCCCTCAATTTTCTCAATGTAGAATATTTCATTTGGGACATTAATTTTGCAATACATATATGAAAAATATTATTATTTAGAAACGTCCAAATTTTAAGACATTTTAATAAACAGCCCTTAGGACTTGGGTTTTTAGGTATATGAATCTTAAGTTTGAAATTTATTTATTAAAATTGGATCTGTAGTTTAGTCGTCAAATCATAATAAAAATACATATATTATATTTACTTATCATATATTTCAGATTTATAATGTTAAGTATGGAAATATAGATAGTTAACTTCTACATGATTTTTATACAAACTTTCATTCCCTATTATACTCCTATGGGGATTGATTTTTCATCAAAATCGGTTCAGTGGTTTAGGCGTAAAAGCATTATAGGCATATCTCGAAGTACTGAATTTAGCAATAGCACAGTAAGTCACCTTCGGTTAACTTCAACGTGATTTTTATTCAGACTTTTATCCCCTTTGGGGGTGATATTTAGAAAAAAAAACATACTTAAAGGCTATATTTGACCTTGGATCTTTAGATATATACATATCAATTCATTATCATTATCAGAATCAGTTTAGCGGTTCAGCGTAACAGACAGACAGATTTTCGCATTTCTAATATTAGACTGGATTTATAGGAATTTCATTTTAGTGCACAGTATAGCAAAACATTAGATCGCATTTCTGATAAATAACCAGTCCCTGAAGACCCATACAATACTGGTGCAATTGAATCTTGTATTTTTTTTCTAGTTTATAATATTACTTAGTTTCTATCGCTCGATCTTCTCAGCGTGTGTAAACAAACTGGCACAATTGTATAGTCCCCGTGAATAAAGTTTTTTCCAATTCTGATTCTTGTGGGTGTAATGATAAACCTACTTAACCTCCAGACAATTTATTAATATCAAAATGTGAATGAATGCCATGTCCTAAAAACGATAAAAGTTGACACTATCAATTAGTAACAGAGACGGAATCCATTTCGTCTCGATAATAAAAGGTTTGTGTTTGCCGCATCCATAAAAGATATCTTTTTATTTCCATGAGTTTACAACAATACCACGTTTGGACCCAGCAATTCACACCCGATAATCATCTCTGAGATAAAACGCCGCCACTGCATACATGGAATAACGAGAAATAGGGACTTGAATATTTCAGAACACACTTAACACTATAATTAGAAGCTTATTATTAACTAGCTGTTTTCCCGCGATTTCGTCTACGTAAAATTGTTACAATAATATTGATACAAACTTTCATCTCTTATTATAGAAGATGAAATAATCCAGTAAAAAGTTAAATAAAACCATGATCTGACCAGTTTTGGCGCAATGAGTAAAAACTTACCAGAATTATTACGGCCCTGTACCACGCAGCGCGCACATCACATAAATATGTACTAACACTTATAATTAATTATACTTTATTTTTAAAACAATTATAATTTATTACAAGGCAAATTTAATCTTTGTTTTTTGCAGCTAAACTAAAGCAGATACCAAAAAAATAAAAATGAACTTTTTTGTGTAGAATTTTTTTTTTCTACAACTTTTACTTGAAACTTTTTTTTCTATTTCCTACCGTTAGTAAGTTATTTTAAGAAAAAGCATTTTTCAACCCTTTTTTTAATTTTTTTCTGGTCAGATCATGGTTTCATTTAACTTTTTACTGGACTAAAAGTCCTTTGTGGGATGATAAAACAGCCTATGTTTGAAATGGGATCCTTATGAAAATTGGTCTTCCTATTCACGCGAGCTATAATAGGGATTCATATTTAAAAAATAATAGAACTATATTTGAAACGGTACAAAATTACAAGTGAATGTAATAAGATGGCAACCGCAGCCAACAGTCATTTGACTGTGTCGTTACCAACGCCCACATTCAGGTACACGTAGATATATATGAATATGATGCATTCAAATTACGTTTCTAGCACATTATGGTACTTAAAAAATAAAATAAAAAATAAAATTCGTTTATTATCAGGTTACATAGACCCAAAATAATAATTAAAATTTCATATAAGGTAATAAAGAAACACATAATATTATTATAATGACATGTTATAAATAAATAAATAATTAATAATTGATTCAAATTGATTTACAATACCATAGCTGATTTTAAAAATGTCAAACAATTGATACAATGTCAAAATAATTTAAAATGGAATTCAAGTACAAATAAATAAAGAATAATATTACAAATAAAAGGAATGCAATACTATAAACTGATAAAATTACATAATAATTGAGATTGACTGTCTTCCTATCCGACATTTCTCGCGACTTGTCTACTACAACAATGCCTGATAAAAGGACAGTCCAGTCTATTCGCAATCATACTTAGGACTGTGTTGGTGCTGCCTCTCACCCTGCGCACCAGGGAGGCACACCTTTTTGCGCATAGTTGCGTGGAAAAAGTCAGTTCGCACCACTGCGAACATCCCTGATGCACTGTAATATCAAGGCAGCCTCAACAAAGCCCTAAGAGCGTTATTATATTGAATTTGGAGGGCGTTGTAACATCTTTGCGAGTAATTGAACAACAGACTGCACGTGTAAAGAGAGGTGCAGAATGCACGGAAAAGAGTTATTTTAACTTCATCAGAAGCTCTCCAAAATCTGCGGGCCCACATATTCGCTCTTCTGGACAACGATCTCCGCTCCCGCTCAATATCTTCATGGTCTTTGAGATCAGTGGTGATTATGTGACCCAAATACTTAAATTTGTGGACTCTTGTTAACGCTTCACCACAGAGATGTACCGAGGGAACATTTTGTGGGCACTTCGCACCAGCCGTCTCAAACACCATGATATTACTTTTCAGTAAAGTACAACATTAGTATAAAAACAAACTATCAAAAATAAATTATGTGTATATGTTCGTGTGCGTGCGTGTGTGAGTACATAAGAGCATGTATGCCTATACATGTATATAAAAAGATTATTTGAACTTCTATTCTAAAAAATATGTTACTGCTACAAAGCTATTAAGTACCTATGCATTTAAAATTGAAAGTATTTTTTAAGTTGTACTTTTTCAACGATGGAAAAAATGGAGGAGGTTCTCAAATAGCTTTTTAAATTGAAGTCGATTTGTGTCATTTTACTACAGTTAAATTTTTAGAATAAGTTGCAATTAAGATAATGTTATAATGCATTAAAATTAATGACAGTTTAAAAAAGATAAAATTGTCTTTAGGAGTGTACCCATTTTTAGGAGTTTTTTAATGTATGAGCCTATTTTATTCCACGAATGACAAACCTCGTGTTCTTTACACTAGGTATTTATAACTCAAGAACTGCGAAACCGATACGGCTAAAAGTTGATATTAAGTAAGCTTAGAATCAAGAGACGGACATAGGATTCCTTTAGGACACTAGTAATATTCGTTCAAGCATCTAGGAAAAACAGCATTTTAATTTTTCCTACAAAAACTGTACGAGAGGTACGAAGTTTGCCGAAGCAGCTAGTTTATAAATGAAATAGTTTGTTAGTTCCACGAGTTTATAACAAAACACCGCATTGGGACCCTACATATTACACCCGATACCATCTTTGAGATAAAACCCGGTCACTGCATACAGGATTAGGGATGTGAAAATTTTAGAATGTACTAAAATTCACACTGTTATTATAACATTTTTAATTATTTATACGGGATACTCACGATCTCTTTTTATTTTATTTGTCGATATTTCGGCCTAGTTGCATAGGCCGTGGTCACGACGGGAGTCCCGTCGTGACTACGGACGTGACTCCCGTCACGTGATGTGATGCGACGTGACGTGATGCAACTAGGCCGAAATATCGACAAATAAAATAAAAAGAGATCGTGAGTATCCCGTATAAATAATTAAAAATGTTATTAATTTGCGACGATTTAAGTTTAAAATCCACTGTTATTATGTTAGTCAATTTCAATGGATATGAAAGTTATACGTAAATTATGACTTCCCCGTGTTGGTCCGGGCTTCTTCACAGAATATACCATCTGTCTTCCTGCCGTGCAGCTCTTAAAAGGCGAGCATAGGCTTACCGTCACTAGCACCGTGACATGTGATTAGATGGTAGAGTTTCGCAGCGATTGGCTTGGATTGGTACCGCCGCATTACTTATTCCTGCCACCATAATGTCAGTGCTTGCCGTTGACGTGTTCCGGTTTAGAGGATAAGGTAGCCGGTAAACTTACCTTTCTTGATGTCTAACATCCTGGCTACCACCTTTGATATCTAGGCGGCGTGAATTTCTTACCATCAGGAAATCCGTCTGCTTGTTTGCCTTCCAATATCATAAAAATAAAATTAAAAAAATAATTACTTATGAATTTTTGACGATAATGACGATGATAGCGATGAATGAAGAATGACGAACTAAAATATTAATCAAAATTAAAAGTCGTGGCATGGAAAGGAAATAGAAATTAATCTGCTTGGGTTGAAATAAATAAGTGCGGTATAAAAATGTTACATTTTTTGTATCAACACCATATGATATTTTATGGATCCATTTGACTTTATGAGAAATGAGAAGTTTAACAAACTTAAGACGTCCAAGAATTTAAATGTTAGCTTAGGGTTGTGAGAAATCCATCACCAATAAATGAAAAATGAAGTCAATTAGGTTGCCAGTTTTTTAAAAATAACTATCTTCTCGTTCACATCCCAAAGAGCTAGGCAAAGGCACCACCAGGACACCCACAACTAGCCGAAGACACTTATTCCCATAATGGTGGCAAGCCTATCGCTAACCAGGTACTTATAATACAAGGAAAGTTTACATTATAGGAAAATTGAAAAATTATTTTTTTTGCTCAACCTAAGAATCGAACCACAACCAAACCCCCCGAAAAAATTTAGTATGACGTCGGGCCACAAGACAACAGTGTGATATATAATATCTTCACGCCCATATCCCCGAAAAGGTAGGCAGAGACACAACTAGGGCACCCACGACTAGCCGAATATACTTAGTCCCACAATTAAAGTTCGGTGAAGTTGCAAGAAATCGCGAGATTTGCAACAAGTTAGTCATTCAAAAAAAAAAGTCCCACAATCTGATAGGTGGCAAGCCTATCGCCAGCCGGTCACATATCCTATCCCGAGCAACATTTTTTTTATCAGAAAATTGGAAAAAGTCAATTTTCTTTTTGTTGCCCGACCCGGGATTTGAACCCGGGACTACCGGGAATATCGGTATATTACCTACTAGATTATTAAAGTAGTAATATCAGGTTAGTCTTACTAAAGCTAGCTAAGAAAGGTACCATCTCCTTACCTATTGTTGCACGTTGCTTGCCATTGTCGTTTACCACTTAGTAACTAATATCACCAAGTAGGCGTACAGCGTACGCTAACACCTACTTAGTAAAAGGCTTAACATCAAAACACCAGGTTAACAGCGCAGCTTTCGAGCTTTAGAGCGAGCTTTCTTGCAGAAAACCAATAGATTCATTAGTCTAAATTAGGACAAATCAGATATGTCATCTAATTCTAGATCAGCTGCCTCCATCTGACATCATTTATAGAAAAGCAAATCGAATTATTTTAAACGAAACATTTTTATTTGGTTTGATACTTTTATTGTATGTATTTAAACTAGTGATCGAAATTCGACCATAACAAATTTTAAATATTAGTTAGTAGTATTGTTTAGATGATATATTGTTAATTATATTTTCGATTAAATTGCCATCTTCATTTAATAAAACCAACTACTTTGTTTCCAAACAGTATGGATATAGTTTTAGTGCTATTTGTGATTTTTTGTCGTTGTCAATACTTTTGTTTGTGTATGTCAAATGCATAGTAGGATGAGTAATGTTTTAGTTATTGATTTAATGCACTTCGTAAGTTTTATTATTGAAAAATATTAGCGTTCAGCACTTCTCCTACACATAAGCTATAAGTGTGCCAAATATCATACTCATCCGTCCAAAGGGGTCCAAAGTTCACGTATTAATATTATGATATTGTATTTAGCGTTGTGTATATAATATTATATATATCAGTTCCTTTTATGTCATCGATTCTCCTTACCTATCACATTAGAGACTTGGTGTGAAGAAATGTTTGCGTGTTTGTCCTTTACTGTCTTGTGTCGTATCTATAGTCAGGAGTTCCCCAAAGACCTATTCAACCTTACACTCACTGTTATAATCTACAACTAAACCTGTCATGTCCTCCGAGAAACTGGTCTACCTAATACTCGCTAACTCTAGACATAGACTTAGGTATGTACTGTGAGTCTCTAGGCAGC
>NJDC01001143.1:288648-339128 GCA_002245475.1 Calephelis virginiensis
AGGAAAAGGGACCCTAAATTATTAAATGATCAGTTAGATCTTATTAGTTCTCCACTGCTCAATATGTTTTTTAATAAATAGATTGTTACAGACAGAAATAATTTTATATAAATAAATAGATAACTAAAGCATTGTTTAGTAGTAAATTATTAATTTTGACAGCCATTTTTGACATACTTTTAATTGACGTAATTATTTGACATTTCCTTCTATTTTATTATAATTATTTAATATTTCTATTGAATTTTGTAATGTATAACGTTTTAATTTGACATTTATTATTATTTTTGACATTATTTGTAATTTTCAGTATTTCAAAATGTTTTTTGTTGTACAATGTTTGTATTTTGTCATTTTTACCAAAGGAGTTCGATTTATTTTATTTTATGATGACGTTTATAATAAGAATAATTAATTTTAATTTGATTTACATTTTTTAAACACTTATTAATAGCAAAATAGTAAACTTAGTTTAATAGGTAACATTAGTAGTACTTAGTTAAGAAAAAATGTCTCCATTAATGGGAGAAAAATCTAACGTTGTCAACCCAGTCAATTCAAATTTGTTTACTAATATCATGTCAAAGTACCGTCATTTTTGAGGATGACAATGACGGTATTATTTTCAACAAAACTTCAGTTGTTATATAGCCCTGATGATGCTTGTATAGCGAAACCGGTTGGCTAAATCATAAAAAAATAACATAATATATATGCTTTAAAGTACAAGTGTTTCTAAATAAATTGAACCTATTGTGCAAGTCTTCAGGCTAACTTACTCTCCATTCCTGAATATAATAGAGTTGTTATGGCATCAGGAATAGATAAGGCGGTCATCAATATACTTATATAAAATATATAATACTTATATAATCGCTTCTGCGTTCTAGCGGTTTGTTAATACACTTGGCTTCATAAAACCCGACACGGGTTTGAACTCCGGGTCGGGCAACAAAACTGTGCTTTTTTAACATTTCTAATAAAAAATTAGGTTAATGACAGAGTCGTTATGATGGCAGGAATAGGTAAGTCGGTGGAAACCTGCCCAGGCAAGTTGGTTCAAACATGTGAGGCACAAAGCCCGTTCTACTTAGTAGACTCGGACCAACAAAAAAAAACAGCATAATTTTTTTTTGTTGTCAAAATTTTTTTTTTGGTATGTCAATAAATTACCAGAAAAATGTTAGTTGCTATCAAATATAAACCAAACAAACAACTGTCTTCTCCAAGTTGGAACCCGTATAAGCGATATATTTCCCACGATTTAACAGATAACAGGAGACTATTTAAGTAGCGCTTCTCTCGGAATTCCTTTAGCCAGCTAGATCCTTGCTATCCTTTCGCTTTATTGACACTTTCCTAATCGATACGCCCAAAGCTTACTTCTTTCACTTTACAACAAACGTACTTCAGTTGGGATAAGTTTTATTTGAAATAGAATAATCTAGTTCAACTAATATAATTCTAACAAAGTTTCTTGTGACGCGTCTATATAATTCTGAAAACTCTCAGAGAAGATCCATAGAAAGAAACACAGCGGGCTTGTCTTTTTTCCTAAAAATCTAATTTACCAAAATCTAATATATATAAATCTCGTGTCACAATGTTTGTCCTCAATGGACTCCTAAACCACTTAACCGATTATAATAAAATTCGCACACCATGTGCAGTTCGATCCAACTTGAGAGATAGGATAGCTTACATCTCAATTTATCGCGGGCGAAGCCGCGGGTAACAGCTAGTATATTATATATATTTTGTAGAGATCGGTATGAGGAGCAATTAATCCCAAGCATTTCTGTCATGTCTGTCATTTCTGCCTGGAACCACATTATTATAATTTATAATATTGGAAGTCAAACAAGTCAAACAATCCAAAACAAGAAAGTATACATTTTCTATTTTTTTTGTTGCCCGACCCGGGGATCGAACCCGGAACGTCAAGAAGTCAAGTCCGACGCCGGACCACTAGACCACAGAGGCGAAGATAATTATAGCTTAAATTTAAAATGAATTCTGCATTTCAGTTGCTAAACAAATTAAATATTTAATCATACAGCATTATTCATTCCATATTTATTCTATTTAATGCGGCTTAAGCGCAAAATGTGAAAAAGCTTTGCAGACCTTATTTAACTAATTACGCAAAGCTTTTGCATAATGCTAATCAAGCTTAAATTTAATAATTCAATCAGTTTTGTTCGATTCCTGAATACTATGAGACTGGCCGACCCGGGAAACTTCGCTGACCTGGCAATCCACATTCTGTGCCCCCTGTGTGAACTTTGAAGATATGTATGTATATTATATATTATTATGTCAGAATAGTTCAAATATTTCGTTATGTGATCACTTTATACCGAGATCCTTTGCAGAATAGACCATCTGCCAACCTGCCAGGCAACTCGAAAAAGGCGAGCACAGGCTTATTCATTAACACCATGATATCTGACTAGCTGGTAGAGTTTCGCAGAGACTTATCTGGACCGCTTTACCTATTTCTGCCGCCATAACGTCAGTTCTTGTCTTTGACATGTTCTGGTTCGGAGGATAAGGTAGCCAGTAAACTTACTTTTGCTCGAAGCTTAACATCCCGGAATCAGGTTGGCAACGCACCATTACCACCTTTGGTGTCTCTAGGTGGCGTGAATTTCTAACCTTCAGGAAATCCATCTGCTTGTTTGCCTTCTAATATCATAAAAAAATTACGTTATAATCTGTAAATCACATCTTACAAAATCAAATACATATATCCACACACACACATAAATCCGACTATGGGTTAATAAACTAAACTTATTTTAATTTTATTTTTTAGCACTTGCCCTGTGCTTGGGATAGATTTCTATAAATTTTAAAGAAAGAAAAAATTTCACCCCAGACAGGATTTGAACCTGTAACCCGCATTAACGGGTTAGAAAGGAATTAAAAATTTCGCCACGGGACTTAAACTTATTTTATTACGATCTATTCATGCGGTCAGGATACGCAGACGTATAGGCAGACGAACAAATATTCTAAAAATACAAAATATGTGTTCTGGTGCCTCTTTTTAATCCCACGTTTTATAAATATCTTCAATGTACAAATTTCACTCTTCTACAGTTTTATTATAATTACAGAATTAAAGGATTATCTAGTATCTACAATATAATTTGTATATCTAGTAATACTGTTGGTAATTTCACTGAGCACTAGCTACACTTATTTTAAGTATATGCTATCTTTTTCCAAAGAAACCAAAACCAAAACATATTTTACATGTCAGATTAGAGCGAATATACTCGTATCGTGACGTTTTTAATCAACGTTTTCCGAATAGATTAACAGTCTGTAAAATACGTAAAATGTCATGTACAAATTAATCTGACAGCACTAAATGTGTTGAAGTCTCTTTCTTTTTTTGAAAGAATACAGCGATTACTTTAAATTAGATTAAAGCGTGTAACGAAACTACCGCCAATATATAAAGCAGTAAAAAGGTGTTTGTTAGACTGGGTTATCCTTCAAAGTCTGGATCGATGGTTACATACTTCAAGTGATTATATTGACACAAATATTCCTTGTTATCAGCCAGCGTTCGGTTCGGTCTTTTTTAACAGATTCAATTGGTTTACCACCATTTAGGCACAGAATAAGTAGTAGTACTAATGTACAGAAGACGCACTTTCACACAAAATACAAGCAAACTTGAAAATAAAGACTGAAAGGTTCTCCAACTGAGGAGTGAAGTCTACTATTTGAGGCATTAGTAAATATGACAGTAATCACTATTATCGTAATTTAATTTGGAGACCAGATAGTAAATTTACTTTAGTGAAAAATCCTAAGTAAATGACGTACCATAACCATATTTAAGATACCAAAGATGGTAATCTGGGAGCATGGTATTAAAAACTTTCTGTTGCTTATAATTTTGGATGAAATAATAGTTTATGCGACGTTGAATATCAGTTTTCTGTTTATACTCCTTATTTGCATGTTGAGAAATTCTCTCATTAGAGTACTCCTATGAGACGCGGTACAAAATATTCCTCTGAATATGCATGTCAAATTTTGTTTTACTTCATTTAAAATCAACATAAATTGCTTACATTTGTGTCGTTATTAAAATATTAATTACTGTACAAGCTCAGCAATTTGTAGAATATTGACAGCAACATAAATAACAATGAAATATGAAATATAGATGAAATTACCTAGTTACCCCTAAATCATCATTCTCGATGTTAGGGTTGGTTTTTTTTATTTTTTTTTTTATTTTTATGATATTGCAAGGCAAGCAAGCAGACGGATTCCCTGATGGTAAGAAACTCACGCCACCCATAGACACCAAAGGTGTCTGAGGTCGGGATGTTAGAACTCGGGCAACAATAAGTTTACCGGCTACCTTATCCTTCAAAACAGAACACGTATACGACAAGCTCTAACGTTATGGCAGCAGGAATAGGTAAGGCAGTGGTACCTATTAGGGCGAGTCACTGTCAAGCTCAACTATCTAGTCAGATGTCACGGCTAGCTCCGACGGTAAGCATATGCTCGCCTTTTACGAACTGCTTGGCAAGAAGACAGATGGTCTATTCTGCAAAGAAGCCCGGGCCAACACGGGGATTTGACAAAAATAGACAGTATTCCTTCCACATGTGTTGGTCCAGTTCTTTTGTTTACCATCCTTCTTGGCAGCTCTTAACCAACCAACCGACCACAGAGGCAATATAATGTTATTGAATTAAATTAAATAAATATTCCTGGATAAGTCAGACAAATTGAATCTAACCCCAAGGTAAGCAAACTAAATGCTTGTAATACGGGTGTTAGTCAACGATACATAGAAATACTTAAATACATATATACCAAAATAAATTTAATAAACACCCAGACCTGGAAATGCAGACATCTAAATGTTCATCACACAAATGCCTGATCCTGTCGGGAATCGAACCCAAGCCTCGCGTTTGGTCGATATAGTTAAGCGTGTACGTTAGCCACTCGACCAACGAGGAGGTCATATTGAAAGTAAAATCTGTTTTTACGTCTTACTGCATTTAAAATATTTGCCTGCATTATAAAAAGGTTAATCTGTGTATAGAGGATATCAAGTAAATACGAGTAATACCCTGTCGTAAATCCTAAATCTTGATTCGAAAAGAAATGGCCCAGTATATTAACATCGACCTTAGAAACAAAGAAAACCAATCTCATTTAATGCTGCCAAAAGTAGCGGATGGTTATTATCCTGAATGATTTGCAATATTTCTTGTATACCGGTTTCAATGCCATTTATAATATAATAATGTCCTTGATTGAGCTTTGAGGTTGGTAATAAGTAAACTAGTTCAATATTGTGTTAATTAATCATACCAGATATGAAATATTGAAAGCCATATTGTGGAAGGCCAATATTCTTAAATAAGGTATGAATTGGTCTTTTATTATCGAGATTGTTATTTATATTTACAACTTCTCACAAATTGCAATTCAGATTTCCTGATGATTTTACGATATTGTGATATGTGTCTTTTAAATTGATGAATAAACATATTGTTAACGTCTTTGAAGTATTGGTAGTAATTCTGCTGAACACCAACTAAACTTAATTTAGGTATATGCTATCTTTTTCTTATGAAACAAAAAGAAAATAGATGTAACATTTTAAAGACGTCAGGTTATTGTGAAATGTTATTTTGTGAAGTTTTTAATTAACATTCTTTTCAGATTTTCAGATTAGTTTTTACAATTTAAATATCTGTACAAACTAATTTGACAGCACTAATCGTGTTTTATCTTTTTCCTTTACAAAATTGAAAGGAAATAGCGGTTACTTAAAATTTAGTATAAAAGGATATAAAATTGGTATCGATCTTCATTTCACGAGGTTCCTCGTTCGGTCCCTGGGTAAGGACTAAAATGAAAATGTATTTTTCATTTTTTTATAACAACGACATTGCAAATCATTGGATACATGTTCGGTTGGCTATAGGTTTGCCCCCTATCACATTATGGGACTTAGTGTCTTCGGCTAGTATCACATTGTGAGACTTTAGTATCTTTGGGTTATTGCAGTACCTCTCAGCTAGTCCTGGTTGACCTAGCTCTTCAGGGAGATGGGGATCAAGATTTTTTTTTCCTACAACTAGTTTAGTGGGCGCGCACCAAACTACCACTTTTAAGTCTATTGATACTAAAAACCTCACCAAGTAATTTTGCACGCAGCAAAAATGGGAACTATTATGACACTCTTCAGATGTTACCAGATATGCGGTAAAGCACGGCATGTTTGGAGAAAAATAAAAGTAAAGTATCTTCACGCCCATATTCCCGAAGAGGTTTGCAGCGGCACAACCAGGGCACCCACGACTAGCCGAAGACACTAAGTCCCATAATGTGATGTGGGGCAAGCCTATCGCCAACCGGGCACATATCCAATCCCGATCAACATTTTTTTTTATTAGAAAAATTGGAAAAACCAAAAAATAGAAACATTTCTACATTAAAAAAAAGTATTTAGGACTGTAATTTACAATGTAGGTACATTTTGTAACTAATTACAGAACACCAGTTTCTTTGTAAAATATAAGCTGGAACTAACACAATAAGCAAAAATTATTTCGTCTTTAACAGTTTTGTTATTTTTGTTACCAAGAAAATCTCTAAATGTCAAATGAATATATGACTCAAAGAAAAGAAAAGATGTATAATTTCTCAGCCGTGTCCTCGAATAGTTACTTAAGTGGAAATAAAATTTTAATTGAAAAGTGTTTAACATAAAGCGTTTAATCTATGTTGATATTAGTATTGGATTTTATAAAACGTAAGAAAAATCAATAATTGTATGATTGGCAGCATTAGGGCCGAAGACAAAACCGCATTGCGGCGCCGCGCCGCGAGAATCGGCAGTAGTGTCACTGCCGATTGTAGCGGCGTGGCACTATATCTTTTTAATAACTAATAAGCAATAAGTTTCTCACCATAATCCATGGTAGAGACACGTCTATGACGTCGCAACGCCGAAACGTTAACCGACGATTTTAGATATGCGGCGCCGCAGCGCGCTTATGTGTTTTGGCCTTTAATGGCCCTCCTTCGCACGCAGACTCATCTGGCGAACACTGTAGTAGCCAACTCATTTTTCTTTTTCATTTGCGTATATTTTAATATATTTCATGTTGATTTGAGTTTGTATACAATTTAGAGATGCACATATTACATTAATAAAGCTGAACATAATTAAGTAAAAAAATAAATTGTAAAAAAAATACAAAATTATTTATTTAAATAGTTACTTGCTAAAATAGAATTGCCACCAAGGACCAAACAACGTTGTTTTTATAAGTACATCGTAAAACATTGCTCGACCAGGGATTCGAACCCAGGTCCTCAAGTAATCAACGCCAATACCTGATCACTAAGCCACAAAAGCAACCAATTTACAAATCACGATAATTGAAAATGAATTAACCTTAACACGTCTCAGACTAAGTCTGGTCGAAACGTCATAGCCGGTATTGGAATGCAATCCAGACATAGCTGTGGTAGACACCAGTCGATAATTGCATTTTGTGGTCGCGAACGCTCCACTTCGCGAGGAACATGCGCTATCGAATGGAACACAAACAAAGTTTTCTCCTAGAAATTTCGTTCGGATAAACAATAGCCAAGTTCCGCGTATTTTCATACCTTCTCCAATTGTACTTGTTTATTGGTACCATAAGAGCAAGGGCATTAACACAGAAATCACTAAATAGTATTTATTTGCACAGGGTTGTCACACCAAATTACATATTACTAGTGGTCGCCCATCGGTTGAAATTCGACCATTTTAATATTTTAATATCCAAATTTTAATATCTTGTTGGTAAGAACGCCATCTTCATTTCTCAAGACCAACTACTTTGTTTCCAAACTTTATAGAGCGCTGTTTGTGATCTTATATCGTCAACATCAACATATTTGTTTGTGTGTGTCAAATGCATGGTAGTGTTGGAAATGTTTTATTTTTTTATTTAATGTACTTTTTAAGCACTATTATTAAAAAATATTAACGTGCTGCACTTCTCCTACACATAAACTATAAGTATGCCACAGTTGCTCCTGCGCTCGCGCAATTTTCGTAAAAAGGGGTCCAAAGTTTTGGCATCACCTACATATATAAAGATTACAATTAACGTTAATGAGTAGGTTCCGTTTTCACATCAAAATGGTAATACCCATTTTATTTAAGATACCCATGTTGGTCCGGGCTTCTTAGCAGACCACCTGCCTTCCTGTCAGGCAGTTCGTAAAAGGCCAGCATAGGCTTACCGTCACTATTACCGTGAGTTCTGACTAGGTGGTTGAGTTTCACAACGACTCTCCCGGATTGGTACCACCGCCTTACCTATTCCTGCCGCCATAACGTCAGCTCTTGCCGTTGACGTGTTCCCATTCGAAGGGTAAAGTAGACAATAAACTTACTTTTACTGGAGGTCTAACATCCCGGCTTCAGGTTGGCAACGCACCATTACCAACTATGGTGTATCTAGGTGGCGTGAATTTCTTACCATCACGAAATTCGTCTACTTGTTTGGCTTTCGATATCATATAAAAAAGGTAACATTAAGATAGAAGAGACCTTGGAGAAAGTCAAAAACTTAGTATAAAAATAAGTTATAACCCGATATTTTATGGATTGCCGCGGAAGATTGAAATAGCTTAAATACGGTATTTTCAGTTTAGTTTCATTTTTATTAAGCTTCCTGTGTCTTCAAAACTCATAAATGTATTTAAATATACTTTTTTATTTAAAAAGAGGTTTTGACTTCTCTTTACTTATTGTGCATCTTTTATTTTACCTGAACTCTTCTGCTGTCATAACGTATGGGCTCATCTGTATTACTGTTTTGAAGATAGATTAAACGTAAAAGTTACTTTTATAAGATCCAATTCCCAAGTTGGAAACGCATTATTAATATTTTTGTACAGACAACGTGTATTTCTCAATATTTGATTAGTCTGCATAATTGCCATTTTGGATCCTTACCTTTTTTTTATGATATTGGAAGGCATTTAAGCAGACGGATTTCCTGATGTTGAGAAATTCCCGCCGCCTAGAGACACTAAAGGTAGTAATGGTGCGTTGTCAACCTGAAGCCGGGATGTTAGACCTCGAGCAAAAGTAAGTTGGTCGTTTTAAAAGTAAGTCATGACGCTATGGCGGCAGGAACAGGTAAGGCGGTGGTACCAATCCGGGCGAGTCGCTGCTAAACTCTACCACCTAGTATACCTTTAGTATACGTAAGTAATGAATATATCATTCCTTTAAAACAAAGTTTTAAAGGAATGATATATTCATTCATTCAATGTGTCAACGAATATAATAAGAAGAAAATAATAATTAGCTCAAAGACGTCTCTATATTTCACAATATACTACATATTTAATATATATACTCTTCAAAAAAAATTGTGACAAGCTTTTATTCGTAGGTCTGTTACTGCTGTTATCAGCAGTAGGCTTGAGAAGTGCCTACTATTCAAATCATATCAAATGAACCCAAAAACTGTAGAGTAATGTTCTAAATTAAAGGAGAAGAAGAATGGAAACCTTTCGGTCCCATCTTCTGATTAGCATACATCATAATAATTTCAGATTGTCTACCGAATCTTGCAAAATCCTTGTATCTGTTTATTTTCTTTGTCTCTATATTTAAACACTGCTACTAAAACTAAACAAACACTGCACCTATAATTTTTTGTAGGTAATATGGAAATGACTCTCTGCATTAGTCTGAACCAATAGTATATGTTTATTGGTACATTCCCACAAGGCAAACGTAAGCGCGTGCCTTCGGCTCGCTTTGATTGAAGCACCTGTATTAGCTAAGACATGGTTTTGTTATTAATGTTTGCTTATTAACAATATTTATTAAAGTGACTCTTAACTTTTAAGTTTATCTAAATATCTTCACGACCACGCCCTCATAGAGGTAGGCACCTCATAGAGGTGGTACACTCAGGACACCCACAACTAGCCGAAGACACTAAGTCCCATAATGTGATAGGTGACAAGCATATCGCCAACCGGGCACATATTCAACCCCGGGCAGCGTTGTTTTTTTATTAGAAAATTTGAAAACATATTTTTTCAAATAAAAAATAACGTTGCCTGGGATTGGATTTGTGCCCGGTTTGTTATAGGTTTGCCACCTATCATAATGTTTAACTTAGTGTCTTCGGCTAGTCGTTGGTGCTCTGGTTGTGCCTCTGCCTACCCCTACGAGGATACGGTCAGAATATACTTTATTTTACTTGAATATTCATTGTTTCATAATGTTTTTATAAATAATATTCAAGTTTAATATAATCTAACACTATACTAGTACTACATATACATATGTCATTAAACTACAATTACACAGTTCCCTTGAAACACTCGTCCTAATAGGTCCTCTGTCTTTATAAAGGAGATGTGATACTTGTAAAGCTACTCTAATTAAGAAATAGTACCTTAATAGTTTCAGAGCTGTGCCAAAGAGCTATATTACTTTGAGACTGTCACATATAGGGTTGCCAGATGAGAAGATTCAAACTGGGCAAAATTACAAAGGGGATTATGAGATCACAGGCAAGAAAAGAACACTAATAAATATCCCCATCTTCGTTTATTTTTTTTTTATGATATTGGAAGGCAAATTAGCAGACGGATTTCCTGATGGCAAGAAATTAACGCCGCCTAGAGACACCAAAGGTGGTAATGGTGCGTTGCCAACCTAAGGCCGGGATGTTAAGCCTCAAGCAAAAGTAAGTTTACCGGCTACCTTACCCTCCAAACCGGAACACGTCATGACGTTATGGCAGCAGGAATAGGTAAGGCAGTTGTACCAATCCGGGTGAGTCGCTGAGAAACTCTACCACCTAGTCAGATGTCACTGTGCTAGTGACGGTGTGCCTATGCTCGCCTTTTGTGAGCTGCCTGGAAGGAAGGCAGATGGTCTATTCTGCAAAGGAGCCCGGACCAACACGGAGAAAATTACCAGTAAAAACTTTTTTGAGAAATTTTAAGAGTATGCACACTATTTATACAGAGTGTTGCGGTCATTGTTGGGCAAATGAAAATGGTGAAAAGGTGGCATCATTAAAAAACACTCCCAGGATAATTGGGGTTTATGAATTTTGTTATCATTTTTATTGAATATTTAATCTCTCAAAATTTTAACCCCTTGTTTAGTAACTTTTCGTTTATAAATACATAAGGTTTAAATTAATTTTATTTGTGTTGCGTTAATTTACTGTAGAGAATTTAAAATAAATAAACATTTTGGGAGAAATTGTAAGAAAATTTAAAAAAAACAATAACATTCTTTATAAAATGAAAATTTTCGGAAATGTTGCCAAGTGATTTCACCTTTTCACCAGTTTCATTTGTCAAATTATACATTGATACACTTGACACCCTGTATATATTTTAGTTAAAATGTTAATTTTTATGTTGCTGAAATATGTGTAATATTTGACATTCGAATTTGAAAGAAGTTGTGTATTGTGCATTGACCCCTAAATAAATGGACATGATATCCTATGGACTACGGACATGATAATACCTCCTTAGAAGCTTGCCGTTTGCTCCAAAATATGGCTGCCACTCTGACATTACTAAGGCTGTCTATAAAAAGTAGAATATCGATATCGATATATGATCTATTAGCGATGATCGATACTTAAGTTGAGGTAAATAGTTAAGAATTATTTACCTACCGATTGAAATTGCTACTAGCCACTTACTTATTTATTTAGTGCTACTCAATCGGCTTATAAATAGGGAAATGTAATGAAACGAAAAAAATAATATTTCTTTACTTTTTACCAAAATATTTTTTTATATTGTGGTGTGCAAATACCTTTTTTTTTATATAAGTTAACTCTTTATATTTATTACAAGATTCATTATATCAAAAAATAATCGGATTAAATTTAAACCACTTTCTTTACTTTAAAGTAAACACTTGAAATAATTCTTATAACCATAGACTGTGCTTGATATTTTCAATGACATTAGTATCCATTTATGTTTTGTCTGTCATGTCGTCACTATAAATCGCATACATGAAAGCTGTCATGTCGTCACTTTAAATTATACTTAGAGGTCAATACTTTAAATCGACGCAAAAATGAGCATAGACAAAAATGTCGTTATTGTTATTATGTCGTTTGTTGTTAAAAAGAGACAAAGAGATGTTGTTAAGCTATATGTATATCGTTTCCAACAGTATTTGCTATGTTATTGAGTGTTGTCTCGACGTTTCGTTTTTCTACGACGCTCTAGACATACATAAATATATTTAAGGTTATATATGACTAAAAGCTGTATTATTTTGAGACTGTCACATAAAGGGTTGCAAGATGGTAACACTCTAAAATCTGGACAAAATTAAAATTCGATATGACAGAAAATGTGTTCCGTTGGGACATTTTGTTCTTGTCGGGACTTTGGACATACGAAATGTTTGGACAACCCAGACGAATCCCGACCATCTGGCAACCCTAGTCGCATATTATTACATTTTAGTAGATATTTACTCCACCCAGGATTACACTAAGTTTATACAAACTGTATGAAGTGAATCGATATTTTATAGGATTAGAAGGTCTAGACTATGACCCGTCTAGATCTTCAAGATTATTATTTTAGATTTTATTTTAAGATTTCAGTCAGAAAAAAAGTCTTAAATGATAATGTAAAAGAAAATGCTAAATCTACAAACAATAAAAATATTGTGCTTATTGACGAAATAAAAAAAAACTGGTTTTAATTTTATTTTAATTCACAATTCATCATGTAAGCCAATTTTGATGACATTTGCTAAACGTGTATAGTACCGGAACTAATACCTCGAGAGTGACTTGTGGTAATTTTTTCGAAATTCCTGCCACAGGGCGAAAATAACGCATTATTACTACATCTGGCATCTTCTATATCAGCGGTCGGCAACCTTTTGGCGGGCAAGGGCCACAAGGCGGCAAAATAAACTAAAGGTGGGCCACACTTGTAATATTTACCCTAGAAGCCAAATATACCTACCTACGTGTAACTGGTCATGTCCCATAGAAAAAATTAAAATAGGCGGAGAGAAGCGCGTTCTTAAGGCTGAATCTACACTATACACCATATATTAAGCGGTCAAGCGCGGAACGTTCAAACATTTTTTTTGATATTTATAACTTATTTTCAAGACATTCAAGGGCCGCAAGTAAAATATCGGAGGGCCGCATGCGGCCCGCGGGCCGCGGGTTGCATAGCGTTGTTCTATATGAAGTCGAAGTAGCAAGATGTCTAGTTGCAGGCCTTTGGTTCGTTCTAACTGTATGGTAACTTATTTATAAACTAGCGACCCGCCCCAGCTTTGCACGGTTATGAAACGTACGTATAAACCTTCCTCGTCAATCACTATATCTATTAAAAGAAACCGCTTCAAAATCCGTTGCGTAGTTTTAAAGGTTTAACCATACAAAGGAACATAGGGACAGAGGAAGTAACTTTGTTCTATACTATGTACTGATTGGAAATTGGGATCGGATATTTTTTAAGTAGGTATTCTTGACCAACTACTAGCTAATTATTAAGATTTCGTTAGTAATAAATAGTACAGTATTTTAAAAAAATCCATTTCCAGTTTGCATGAAATTGAGATTCATAAGTAACCCTATTGACATTGTAAGGGTCTTTCAGAAGAATAAACATTAGAAAGTTTTGAATATTGTTGTATATACATGCAAAAGTTTCTGCCAAGTTTTACGGGGGGCTTATTCCACGTTCAATGCCCTTTTCATACAAACAAGCCAGTTTTAAAGACTCTTGATTGTCACCTTCGAATAAAATTAATTATATTGCTGTTAATCACTACATAGTATAAAACTAAATCGCGTTCTCTGTCCCTATGTCCCTTTGTATGCTTAAATATTTCAAACTACGCAACGGATTTTGATGCGGTTTTTTTAATAGATAAAGTGTTAAAAGAGGAAGGTTTATGTGTATATTTTATACCCGTGCAAGGCAGGGGCGGGCCGCTAGTATTGTTATGTATTATTTTTTCTCACAATCTGTAAACTCAGCATGTTCGCCTCGTAAACTATAAAACATTTTCAACTAGAGCTACAGAAATGACATACTGACTCGAGGCACTAACACTGTAGGCGCAAAAATGAAATCCTACTCCCAGCGGCGAGATTAAACGTCGAGAAAACGCCTGTTGCTGTCGTTCACTAAAATATTACTCCACATAAAACCAGTTAACACATATTGTACGTTTTCGTAAACTAGTCTGGGCTCCTTTGCAGAATAGACCGTCTGCCTTCCTGCCAGGCAGCTCGTAAAAGGCGAATATAGGCTTACCGTCACTATCACCGTGACATCTGCCTAGGTGGTAGAATTTCGCAGTGATTCACCCGGATCGGTACCACCGCCTTACCTATTCCTGATGTTATAACGCCGTGACGTGTTCCGGTTTGGAGGGTAAGGTAGTCGGTAAGCTTACTTTTGCTCGAGGCTTAACTTTCGGCTTCAGGTTGGCAACGCTCCATTTCCAACTTTGGTGTCTCTAGACGGAGTGAATTTCTTTTCTGCATATTTGCCTTCCAATATCATAAAAAAAATACTTTCGTTTTATTTAATTAGCTAGAATATTTTATCTGTGTGGTCTAGTCATAAAATGTTGGCGTTACATACATACTACATGAGGTCCTGGGTTCGATTTCTAGGTTGGTAAACTCTAAATGTGCCCAGATGGATATAGATTGTACCTACTTCATACATGAAATACGTAAGTGAGAATCAACTTACAAATTTAGACTAATATCATAATATAAATACAACCATTAAACATTTAGATGTCGTATTTCCGGGTCTGGGTGTTTATTAAATTTATTCCTGTATCTATTTAAGTATTTCTATGAATTAGAATCGTTGACTAACACCCATAACACAAGCATATAATTTGCTTACTTTGGTGTTAGATTTAATTTGTGTAACTGAAACTCTACAACGTAGTAGGATGTCACAGTGTTAGTGACGGTAAGCCTATGATCGTCTTTTACGAGCTGCCTGGCAGGAAGGCAGATGGTCTATTCTGCAAAGGAGCCCGGACCAACACGACAAAAATTATGACACATTCTCACAGAGAACTTTGAGAAAAAGACTAACATAATATTCAGTAAAAACAATACTAATGAAATGCATCAAAACACGAAAACTGTGGCTGCAAAAATGAGATCCTAACCGAGCGGCGAGATGAAACATTGAGCGAGCGGCTGCTTTTGTCATTCGTTAAAATATTGCTCCACATAGAAACGTCAGTAATATAAAGTACTGTTGGCGCCGATAAGAATATAATTTACTGAAAACTTTATCATTGATATCCCGTATATTATGAGATATATTAGGTTAGCTTAACAAGGATTTAATAGTTGATGGCTTAAAATATATATATATATATAAAACATGTAAGTATACCCTTTTGATTCCAAATGTAGAACATTTGGAATTTAGAATAACAAGATAACTCAATGCAAAGACAATTATACAAATACAAGACAGTAAAAAACAAACAAAAACTTTTTATTGTGCACAAAATACAAAGAAATTACGAAGAAATAGATTAAAAATAAAACTTAAGGCATAAGATGCACAAAGGCAGCCTTATTTTTCAACATTACGTAAAACGTGGAGATTTGTTAATGTCAATGTCATCATCATATCACTCACTCACTCACACACGCACGCATGCCTGCATGGCACGCACAAAGACACACACGTATGATACGCACGCACGGACGCACTCACACATCACGCTTCACATAATTAGCCTATAGTTACATACATACATACATATCTTTACGCCAAGTCCCTTACGGGGCAGGCAGAGAGTATCGAGTGCCAGACCTCACGATCCTGACAAACCTGTCTTGCTTCCTTCACATTCATATAGCCTATAATTAACGTATATTAAAAGTTTTTGAATTATTACCAATTACATAATTCAGGCGAATACCCCCCAAATTGATATTTATAAAATGTTGACTTATGGCATTTATCAATCTCCTTCAAAAAGATTATATTATTGTCAAATGTTTTCTGTGCCACTCGATTAATATTATTTACAATAGGAAATCCATTTGCTTATTAAAATAGAAGTTTTTTTTTTAAATCAGTATGTTTAAATTACAGTTTTGGAATGTCACATCATAATATTATATACGTTAAGCAAACATTTTGGACCCCTTTTACAAAAATGCAAGGACGAAAAAGTATGAAATTTAGAACACATATAGTTTTTGTGTAAGAGGAGTGCAGGACGCTAATATTTTTTTAATAATATTGCTTATAAACTACATTAAATCAATAAATAAAATATTTCCAGCATGCACTTACACATCCAAACAAAAATATGCATAACGATCAAAGATCACAGATCACCAAACTATTTTCGTAATGTTTGGAAGCAAAGAATTTGGTCTTGATAAATGAAGATGGCGCTCTTATCAAAAAAGATAATATAAATAATAGAACCGTACAAATCTTTGAATATTGTATTTTAATAATTAATTTTAAATAACTTCTAATTAACGTTTATTATAATCGAATTTCGACAACTGGACGAACATTAGTTGAAATAAACGTGTACAGTATTTGAAAATAGTATAGATAATAACAAAATCAGTCACAAAAATTTCTTTATTTTTTGAAAAATTGTTTGTAAAAAATAGCGCTAAACATTAAAACGTTTTCGACAAACTAAAAAATGTGCAGTTTAAACGTCAAGTTGGAGTATTTTCAAACTCCTAATAACATTTCACTAACAATCACTTCACAAAATGCTTGGCAAAGCTGAAAAATTTCACAGAACCACCAAATCGCAAAAGTTTTATTGTCACAAAGAATTTGAACACGCTTTCATAGAAATCTGTGAAATATCTTAAATTATACCATTCCAACGTTTATCGGGTTTCTCTAACGAGACAATCCCGCACGACTGCGCTGGTTATGGTTACTCGTGTTGTCCTGGTTGTCCTGCAAAAACGACGAAGTTTCTAGGGACAATGGCACTAATTTTGCAGTTATTGATAGTTTCGCCTCAGCAATATTCGCAATTACGATTTTTTGTATGATAATGGAAGGCAAACAAGCAGCCGGATTTCCCGATGACAAGAAATTCTCGCCGCCTAAAGACACCAAAGGTGGTTTAATAAGTTTTTAATGTGTTTTTTTAAGTATCATGGCGTTTTTAAAGTCTATAATAGTTGCGGTATTGTTTGTGACAGTCAAATATTATTATAAATTATTTTAATTATTAACATATTTCACGTGTAACGAATATTTTACCTTCGAAATGAAAACGACGAGTTGAATTCAATTGAATCAGTAATACCAAATTGTATTTATTTCTATCGTAATATCTTCCGTGCTCGTTATATCATGTTCCGTGAAGTGTAGGTTTGTCGGTAGACTTGTACACGGGTATACGCCACGGGGCCATAGATCAAGCCGTAATATGCAAATGCAGAAGTAACATAATATATAGCTTCTAAATTCAAATTGAAAACATATTTAGTATTCTTATGACGCGTCTATATTATAATTATAAAAACTAGCACCGGATTGGATCGTGGCCATTCACTTAGGCAATATATAGGCAAATAAAAGGCATTATAGGCAAAGGCTGTCTCTTGCCATCAGGATCGCCTTCTTCTTTGCTAACTTATTTGAAAAAAGTAAGCGTAAGTATCTTGTATCAGATTGAATAAAATACTTTTCTTAAACATTGACACAAAAGTTGGAGATTTTAATTTCAAAAATGATGGATTCTGAAACTAACTTTCATCCTGTTATAATATATTTTTAAATGTAAGATAACTCCGAAATAACGTCAAGTTTAAAAAATATAGCTAAACAAAGACCTTAAGTGTGCTATTAAATGATAAAAATATTTCTAATAGTAAAGGTAATTTTCGTATGATCTATTCCATGCAATAGATCTCATTGTTTTTTTAATTAAATCCAAATAAAATTATTTAATTTGCAATTTCCCGCCAAAAAATGTAGACATAAGACAGGCAAAATAATACGCTATAAATGAATTGGACTTATCGGAAGCCAAAACCCCCAAACATATCGAGCTCCACACAACACACCATTACGGCCTGGTCACGACTTTCGGTCTAGAGCGGCAAGCGGGGAGCGGAAGCGTTGTACACGCCACGTTATCTCAGTAGCGGTTACTGGCAGCGTAAAGGTGGACGTATTCAGAAGATGATCTATAGTATGTCGTTACTTAAAATATCGCATCTTTGTTTTGAAAACAGCACATTTTGGCATCTATGTTTTTTTTTATTTATATAGCTGTTAATTGAAGGTAACTTATCATTATATTCTTGAAAACATTGTTTTATTTCTTCCTACAATCTTTTTATAACATTTTTATATTTATGTTGGGGATTTTTCGACATCCATATTGGTGGTCGATTCATAACATTTGCGATAAAAGCTTCCGTGTTCATATTCACTACAAAAATCGTCTAAATTTTTTTTTTTATAATATTGGAAGGCAAACTAGCAGACGGATTTCCTGATGTTAAGAAATTCACGCCGCCTAGAGACACCAAGGGTGGTCATGATGCGTTGCCAACCTGAGGCCGGGATGTTAGGCCTCGAGCAAAAATAAGTTTACCGGCTACCTTACCCTCCAAACCGGTACACGTCATGACGTTATGGCGGCAGGAATAGGTAAGGCGGTGATACCAATCGGGGTGAGTTGCTGCGAAACTCTACGACTTAGTCAGATGTCACGGTGTTAGAGACGGTATGCCTATGCTCGCCTTTTACGAGCTGCTTGGCAGGAAGGTGGATGGGTCTATTCTACAAAGGAGCCCGGACCAACACGGGGGTTGGTCAATAATCAACACCAACAATAAAATATTTAATTCCACTGAATACGCTACCCATGCACCGCCGTCTGTGCCGCTCTGTCTCGTGGCGTCGCACCCATTCACTTATACGTTTGTTCCCGCCGCTCCGCAAACCGCGCTCCGCTGTAGCGATTCGCCCGGACAAAACCGCGCGCGATTTCGCTATGAGCGGTATTTCGTGGCGTGCTTAAAACATTTGTATGATTTTGATTTCACCGCTCGCCGCGCCGCGCTAGGCTGCCGCTCACAGCGGCAAGGTCGTGAACGCACGCTTAAACTGTTTTTAGCACTAACATAATCACACTACTGAAAACTCAACGTATGTTTCGCTTCGTCACCGAAGCATCATCAGAAGAATTTGCCTGCACTCCACGAAGGTAGAGCAAATTAATTTTTCATAATTATTTAATGATGGAAGTTTATTTTTTCTGAGATAAAAAGCAAATAAAGAGATGAATTTCCTGATCGTGACAAAAACACTTCATTTACAGACTAACGAAATACGACAGGTTCAGTTTGTGTTCGCTTCTTTCTGTTGGTTAAGATGCCAGGAACAAGCGAACAGGGTTTTGCAATTTGAGCAACTGAATTTTATTTATAGTAATCAAATGCTAATTCAGAATAGAAACCCCTATAGTTTCACTGGTATGATTAATAGGTTCACTGCAAATAATTTGCAGTCCCGATAAAATGACCGAAAAATAACGTATGAGCCAAACTTCTTACCCACCTTTTTTACACAATCAGACTTCAATTGCTAATTTATAGTCAAGTAAATAAGGTGAAATATTCCAGAAACATGAGTATACTTACAATACTTATAACCAATTCAAAAAAATTAACAGGTTTTTAATTCAGATGCATATTTATTGTACATTTGTTACACGATTACTCCCCCAAATTATCTTCACGCCAATAGAAGAAGTCGGCAGAGGCACAACCAGGACACCCATGACTAGCCAAAGACACTAAGTCCCACAATGTGATAGGGGTCAAACCTATCGCCAACCAGGCACATATCAAACATTTTTTTTAATTAGAAATTTGGAAAAACCAAAATTTTCTTTTTGGTGCCCGACCCGGGGATCAAACCCGAAACCTCATGCAGTCAAGTCCAACAACAGTCACTTTCCCAACAAACCAATAAATTTGAATTTTTTTGGAATGGTGGGTAATGACTTCGAGATAGTCTCATTTTAACTTGATTATGACCAAACCAATGGTTTTTCAGTAACAGAACAAGCAATCAAATTCAAAAATGATATCATTATCTAAGATTAACTGATACTGACCCGGGTAACTTTGTACCTATATAATTTTGTGACATTTTTTTATTGAAATTCGAAGGCAATAAAACGGATTTCCTAAGGGTAAAAATTCACGCCACCTAGAAACACCAAAGGTGGTAATGGTGCGTTGCCAATCTGAGGCCAGGGTCTTGGGCCTAGAGCAAATGTAAGTTTACTGGATACCTTTTTTTTATTAACATGTTGCCAAATTGTTTGGCAAGCTTCTTGCTCCCTCGACTTTATCAATGACCTTGTTTACTAATGTCTTCTGATTTGCAAGTTAGTTTTAGGTTGTTTCACATATGAGTGAAATGCTTTTCTACGTGTTTTATTTCTGTTTATTGATTCTACTTTAGATGTTACATTTTTTTTCTAGCGTTTGTGTTTCTTTTATGGGTTATTCACACTTGTGAAATATTACGAATTTTTCTATTTATTTATTCTGATAAATTAAAAAACTATTACATTTATGTCGATATAATGTATACGTTGATACACTATTCAACATAGTTTAAATTTCTCTTATTTTAATATCTATTTTATGCGCGTTTTATAATTAATGACTTAATTAGTTACAATTGATCATTTAATTATCATTTGCTAACTTGATGTTGCAGGTGCTCCTTGACGACAATTGGGTTTAATATGGACAGACATGCAGATTTGTTTGGTAAGTGTGTTTGTTTACTATGATAAAATATTTCTATTTGTACAGTTTTTACAATATTGCTTTTATATATTTTGTTTGTTTTACCTTTATTTGCTATTATTGTAATTTTGAACTATTTTATGTTATTGATACCGGATACCTTACTCTCCGAACTGGAACACGTCAACGGTAAGCATTGACGTTATGGCGACAGGAATAGGTAAGGCGGTGGTACCAATCCGAGCGAGTCGCTTCGAAACTTTTAGTAGGATGTCACGGTGTTAATGACGGTAAGCCTATGCCCGCCTTTTACGAGCTGCCTGGTAAGAAGGCGGATGGTCTATTCTTCAAAGGAGCTCAGACCAACACGAAGGAAAACCAATAGCAGTGTCATTTACCTGGTCTAATTTTATTTTCAAACAATTCAGTAACACATCATTACATACATGCAAAGTTTCAAAAAAATTGGTGTAGCCGTTTAGGAGGTGTTACATGACGGAAACAAATACTCGTTTATATTAGTTGCAGTTGCAGATGTCCGTGGGCGGCGGTGATCATTTTCCATCAGGTCACCCACTTGCTCGTTTGCCTCCTCTTGCATAAAAAAACCTAATTTTTATGTAGGATTAGGACGGCAAGGAACGATTTCCCAATGCCAAGAATATAATCTTAATATATATCGCGGATAAACAATGTGATACTACTTAACCGATGTCAATCAAATTTGCATACCGTATACAGTTTGATCCAACTTGAAAGATAGGATAGCTTACATCTCAATTTGTGATCTAAAAAAATTACTATCCGACCGAAGCCGGAACAGGCAGCTGGTAGCTACTAAAGATTGTTACACTGTCAAACTGAGTTAACGAGAATAAATTAATCATTAAAGATTACTGGGCCCCACTTAAATAAATGAGTGTGTGACATAGTACTATAATTCATTAAAAATACTAAATAATAAAAAAACATATAGGTGTGTGGTATGAATATTTATATAAATAAATAATGAATATCCCATAATAAGTTACACAAATTGAATCTAACCTCAAAGTAAGCAAATGATATGCTTGTGTTATGGGTGTTAGTCAACGATTCTAGTACATAGAAAATACTTAAATTAATACTTGAATAAATTTTATAAGCACCCAGACCCGGAAATGCAGACCCCTTAATTCTCATCATACAAATGCCAACGGGGGTCGCGAATCAAACCCGAGCCTCGCGGTTGCTAGACGTGTATGCTAGCCACTCAACTAAAGAGGCGGTCATAAATGTAATAAATACCCAAGACTAGAAATGGTGACATATTTTTTTGTGGTATCCAAAAAGCACATGGCTGTCCTGATGGTAAGAGATAACCGTGACCTGTATATACCATAACTGTTTTAAATACGTTGCTATTATTTATACGTTGATCGAGGTCTTACGCTAATTGTAAAGTTTACCGGGTATCCTATTCCCTGAACCGGAACATGACACTGTCATTAAGGCGGCAGGAATAGGTAAGGTATTGGATTCCTACCCAGTTGCAGCACCGTGCTCTACCACCAGAGGTATTGCTAAAGGCTCATTAAAATTTTTCTCACATCTTATGAACTGCTTTTCAAGGCAGAATGTCATTCTACGTTGCAGACTCGGAATAACAAGGAGGAAAATCTATTTTCGTTTCATAAATATTTGGCATATTGAGAATGAAATTCGACCCTTATTGTAATATGCAAGTACGGTAACGTAGTTGGTTGAGTCAGGTGCAGCAGCTCCCGCGGAGCGAGGTGGTGAATACCAACGCGCTCCTAGTCGGGCAGCGAGAAGGTCATTGTGTGATTTTTAGTCGGTTTGTGTCCGACATAACTCTCTGCTCTCCCCCGAGAGCGGCGGGAATCCGGAGGGATTTTCCATAATGAGTGTCATAAGTTAGTTACGCACCAATAACATCTATATTTTGTCTAAAACCTAGTAGCTCTGACTATCAAAACAGTTCGCTGGATATCAAAAATAAAATTAAAAAAAACTCACGAATAACGATTGCAGTGCATTTAGCTATACAGTGTATGTTCGGTATAAAATATAGACATATTTTCTGTGGACACTAGCACTAGCAGTAATTCAGAATAAAGGGAGTAAGTTAATGTAGCCTGGTTGAGTCAGGTGCAGCAGCTCACCCGAAATTGATAACATCGCCTTCTTTATTCCTGTTCCAATATCGTTATTGTTTGCTTTCGTCCTTGCTGGGTGGTAAAGTAGCCGGTAGACTTACTGAAACACAAGACCCGTGAGTTATCATAAGTTAGTTACGCCCTAATAACATCTATATTTGGTCTAAAAGCCACTAACTCCTACTATCAATACTTACAGAATACTAACAGAAATATTATATTACAAGGTAAAAAAAACTCACGAGCAACGATTGCAGTGCATTTAGTTATACAGTGTAGACGTATGTTCAGTATAAAATACGTCTTTTCTGTGGACAATAGCACTAATTCAGAACAAAGTGATCGATAGTTTCGCCTCAGCTAAATTCCTATTTACGATAGAAATGAACGACAAATAACCTAAGCTGCGAATACGGTATTACTCGAACACAATGCAGACTTCAATTGTTATTTTATAGTCAACTGAATAGAGTAAAAATATTGCTCCCTTACAGAAACCGTAGACATTCTTAAAACTTTTCTTCCGTTGGATATTTCTAGCTTTATTTCGAACTGGATATAGGATTCACTGAATTATTAAAAATGAAATACAGTGTTGTTAAAAGTATTTTGGTTTAGCTTAAGAAATTTATTTATTTAAAACTTATGCACAATAGTCGCCTCTTGTGGTCTAGCGGTTCAGCGTCGGATTTGACTCCTTGAGGTCCCGGGTTCGATCATCGGGTCGGACAACAAAAAAAACTGGAAATTGTATATTTTTGTTATCGTATATTTGTCCGGGGTTAGATATGTGCCCGGTTGGCTAGTCGTGGGTGCCCTGGTTGTGCCTCTGCCAACTCTCTCGGGAATATGGGCGTGAAGATACTTACTTAACCTTTTTATGAGGTATTTTATGAGCATAATATTAATTTTCATCCAAATGACCCAGTACTTAGTCAACTACATAAACGAAAACGAAGTAATCTACGAGTGAAAACAATCCTTGTCGCAATAAACAGATACTGTAATGTTTTGTGTATCTCTTACTTTGGCCAAATCTTAATTGGCCACCTGTGTAGCGGTGGTATCAGTCTTTTATCTTCTTTTTGACTTTTCCGATGATAAAAAACAACCTTCACCACCATATAACCATATCAGTCATTTTATGACTGATATTTTAAACTAGGTGAGGTAGTCTACCGGTTATACTATCCTCATTCACATAACACGACAACAGCACTGGATTTTTGGAGGAAGGGATAAATAAGGTGGTGGTACCAAACTGTCAAACTATACGAATAACATGTTAATATTATTAAAAAAATAATTTTAAAATATCGTTGGTATGTCCATAGCATTCTAACGTATCAATCTGTAGAAATGTCACACGGCATGCGAAGAGAAATGGTCCACAAATTGCGTACGCCTGACTACATCGCGATAGTACGAAACCATAATTGTAGGTGTGTATTATACAAAACATTCCACAGTCGCATTAAATTCGACTTAACTCGATGATATTTATAACTAATAAATGTGATATAAATAACACACAAATTATTTAAATGTCTGAGTGCACTAACGTATGTTTATTCTATATTAAAATTTCAGTTTGTGGGAACGTTACTCCCAAATTATAAATGATCCTAAATTGTTATTTAGAATTAAAATATTATAGTTAAAAAAAATTATGTCTCTTTATTTTTTTTTTTTTAAATACATATCTCTCCTTGTGCTAAGAGACTACCATGGCCTTTAGACACCATAGAAGTTACAGGTGTGCCGATGTCCTGAGGCTAGGATGAAAGGCGTTTTGTGTAAGTCTACCGGCTACCTTACCCTCCAGACCAAAACTTGAGAGAAATGAAATGAAATAAAAAATTGGTATACCACGCGTACCAGTGGTCTTTTCGTTACTAACTTTTAAACTGTGCTTGCCTCTTACGAGCTACTTAGCAAAGAAGCAGTCTCTTCTATTCTATATTTTATATTCTATAAATTCTACTCAGCAGGCCCGGACTAACACGGGTAAACGCTCAATTTTTGAAAACAAGTTAACGCAAACAAAAATTACTCGCATAATATGTATCTTCATATATTAAACTAGCTGCTACCCGCGGCTTCACCCGCGTAGTCTATTTATTTAATATTTAACTCTCCAACGCTACCCGTTGAAATTTTAATATGAAAAACGGTTTAGGTCCTTCTTCAAACTAAAATCTATTTTTATTTAAATATCATCTAAAAAGTATTACAGGATGACGTTCTGGAAAGAATAAACTTGGAAAGTAGTGCACTAAGCACAACCGTTCCATAAGGAGTCAACCATCGCGCATACCACGCGTCTTTGTCGCTCGGTCTTTAAACTCTAGTGTTAACGTAGTGATTATATTCTATTTGATAGTGTTATTTTAAAACTGCGATATCTCCTAAGATATTCATTCAAATCGAGTGATGTAAAATGCAATTTTGTTTAAAATAAATACATGTGATGAATGACGTATTTTTTTGGATGGGGATCAACACAACGTGTTTATAAAATAACCTTCGTAAATAATGCATTATTTTGAAACAAATTTGGTTAGTATAAAAAAGGTTATAGTGAGCTAACCTCAAAAGGTAGAAATGTGCTGTCGCGGACTTTTTTTAGGACTTTTAAAGGAGAACAATTCTTTCATAGATGATTTTTACGAAACTTTCACCATTAACGCAGCCAACGCTCTCAATAGGAAAAAATACCCCGATTTTAAAACATTTATCATTGGTAATACGCTACTATTGCTCTTAGCGTGATGATCTATAGCCTATAGCCTTCTTCAATAAATGGACTTTCTAACACTGAAAGTTCAAGCAAACAAACAAACAAACTCTTCAGCTTTTTAATATTAGTATATATAGTATAGACTTTGGTTCCGAGCTCTTATAAAAAATATAGACGAACTGCTTTCATACCAACTTAGTCATAAAAGGCGAGTTTCAGTTCATTTCATTTAGAGAAAAATCTGGAAAATTAATTTGGCTATACTAAACACATTTAGCGGTGACGTAGTATCTTATATTATAATAAGGTTGATAAGTATACTTTTGATTAAATTATCGTTATAAAAAGTAGCCTATGTTCTTTCGTTCCTCATTAAGTGTCTAAATACAAAGTTTCACTGTTATATTTTCAAAAATGACGATTTTCTATATGAACATTCATCACCTCTTTTACCCATTCTCCCTTATTTTTAGTGATAAAAAGTGGCTACTTTTTATCACTAAAAAATGAGGGATAATATAATATAAGGGATAATTAAAATATAATAGGCTTATTATCTTTCGTTTATCATAAAGTGTCTAAATACAAAGTTTTACTGTTATATCTTAAAAAATGACGATTTTCCATACGAACATTCATCACCTCTTTTTACCCATTCACCCTCATTTTTTAGTGATAAAAAGTAGCCTATTATCTTTCGTTTATCGTAAAATATCTAAATACAAAGTTTCACTGTTACAGCTTTAAAAATAACGAATTTTCATATGAATATTCATCCCCTCTTTTTACCCATTCTCCTTTATTTTTAGCAATAAAAAGAAGCCTATGTTGTTCCTCGGGGTCTATTCTATCTCTGTACCAAATTTCATCAAAATCGGTTCACTGGTTTAGGCGTGAAAGCGTAACAGACAGACAGACAGACAGACAGACAGACAGATAGACAGAGCTACTTTCGCATTTATAATATTAGTAGGGATTTAGTGCCACACCCGATAACCCTCATAGGGGTTGATTTTTAAAAAACTTTCAGATAAGTATTTCATGATTTGTATTGCAGAGCATTATTTCAGTGTCACGCAAAATATTTCAATAGAATTAAATTTCCCATACAAACTTAGCCACCCCCTTTAACCCCCAATGGGGGTGAATTTCGAAAAACCCTAAATACATGTTTCATCATTTATACCAAAAAGCATTAATTCAAAGTTTCATGCAAAAATGTGCAATAAAAATATTTTTCTCATACAAACTTTGCCACCCCTTTTAACCCTTGTAGGGGTTGAATTTCCAAAAAGAAATATGCCTATGTCCTTTTCATGAATGCAAACTATCTACATACCAAATTTCAGGAAAATCGGTTTGGTGGTTTAGGCGTGAAAAGGTAACAGACAGGCAGACAGACAGACACAAAGACAGAGTTACTTTCGCATTTATAATGTTAGTGTGGATTATTTTAACAATTAAAAAAAACATATGACAAAAACTAAATCAAATCTTATATAACTAGATTATATCAATCCAATTTTTCTATCCAATCTTAATATGAGTCATACATAAAGCAAATAAAAAGCACTTTCTTGATTCGCTTTATTGTAAAAATAAATTGTCTGTCGGGAGGCAATCATTCACAGCGTACATTAAGCTTCTTTAATGATCTTTAAAATTAATGTCACACCTGTGAAGTGCTAGCATAAAAATATATTTAATAGGCCGGTAAATTGTGTAACATAGGAATCCACTTTAAAAGCCATTTATTCATGTAGCATGACTTATAGTTTAATAGCTTTTATAATTAGTCGATATAATTAGGAGTGAAAATTTTTATCGAACACTTAGGGAATAGATCCTCCACGTGGGAAACTTAATAATGAATTTATAATTACTTTAGTTCTGTTTATATTCAACATAATGTATGTGTTCCTTGCAGATGCTTATATATGGGACACACTAAAAGTTTTGCACTTCTAGCTAATCGGAACAATTTGAATTTCGAATGTCATATTTATACAACGTTGCAACTTTCTTAGTAATAAAAAAAAACAGTTGGCCGGAAATAATTTGTCAATTGTTTTTTTATCACACATCAAAGTTCTACGTGCGCAAAGGGATTAAGTCGAAAAGATTTTAAAGCAATGATTTTTTATGATTTTAAAAGTTCTCTTTCTCCGCAAGACTATGACGCTTGTCTTCAAAATGCTTTTGGGAGTTGGGAATGCTTTGGGAGAGAAGCACCTTGTTTGAGCACCGTGAGGCGATAGTTTGCCGAATTTGAGAGAGGTCGAGTTTCTTTACTTGACGAATTTCGTAAAGGGCGACCTTCAACTGCCATCAACGAAAATAGTGTGGCTACTGTTGAGCGGTTAATTAAAGAAAACCCCCAGATTACCTATGAGACAATTCTAGGACTATTGGGAATTAGTTTGAGCCAAAATAAAAAAATACACGAAGAATTGAAGTTTCGGAAATTGTGTTGTCATTGGATCTCTCAGGAACTGAAATTGGAGTAGAAGCGGGCTCGCGTGGAATGGTGCTCGCAGATGCTACTGAAGTAGATACGACCATGGACATTCTAATGCTGTTTATAACATTGTCACAGGAGACGAAACGTGGATTTATTGTTTTGAATCCGAAAAAAAAAAGCAATCTTGTGAATGGGTGTATGAATAGGAGAACAGGCCAACAAAAGTGAGACAGGCGATAAACGTTGGTCAAAAAATGTTCGCGTTTTTTTTCTCAGCTACGGATCCCCATCTCCACAATTTCACTTGAAGATCAAACGGGTGTTAATGCCGAGTGGTATTATACCATTTGTTTACCCAGGGTGTAAGAAAAAATTCGCGAAAAACGACTTAAAAGCCCTACTATCCTATACTATGATAACGCTTCTTCACACACGGCCAACAAAACAACGTAATTTTTTGCTTCCTAAAAAAAATAATCTCGTCACTCATCCTGCGCATAGCCCCGACCTAGCACCCTGTGATTTCTGTGTTTTCCCCAAAATCAAAAATTATGTGAGAGGTTTCACTTTTACCAACTCCGAAGAGGAAGAGATAGTGTTCAATCAGCACGTAGAAAACATTCCTTCAGATCTGTGGCCCTCCTGTTTTAAAAAATGATTCGATTGCAGGAAAAAATAGTTCCCGTGTTGGTCCGAACTCCTTTGATCCTGCCGCCGTAACGTCATGACGTGTTCCGGTTTGGAGGGTAAGGTAGCCGGTAAACTTACTTTTCCTCGAGGCCCTACATCCCGGCGTCAGGTTAGCAATGCACCATTACCACCTTTGGTGTCTCTAGGCGGCGTGAATTTCTTACCATCAGGGAATCTGTTTGCTTGTTTGCCTTCCAATATCATAAAAAAATGTTAAAAATGTAAAGGAGATTATTTTGAAACATAATATTTTGGTCATAACATGTTGTATTTTTAAGTTACGCAAAACTTATATTGTGACCTATGTAACCATGGATGTCAAAATTGTTTACTTTTGATTTTTTTAAATAGCGTAAAGTTTGAGTCACTATAATTACCTTTTTAAATAATGTAATAGGTGTTTTCTAAAAATATTTGTCAAATTGCAACTTGGTGTTGGAAGAATTTGAGTCGATGTTTACATTATAACTTATATTATTTAATTTTTATCCATTCCTGGTTCGCTGGCAGATATTGCTTTGAACAATAAGACCGCCATATGCACATGTTTTGTAACTTTTTTATTTAAAACTAGCTGTTCCGGCGTATTTTGTTACACCCGCAGATATCGCTTTAAACAATGAATCTTCTATTTTCGCGTTTCTTTTGTAATGATTTTTTATTTATAATATAAAGTATCTTCACGCTCATATTCTCGAAGATTTAGGCTGAGGCACAACCAGGGCACCCACGATAAGCCAAAGACACTAAGCCCCACTGTGTGAGAGGTGGCAAGCCTGTCGCCAACCGGGCATATATCCAATTTCAGGCAACTTTATTTTTTATTACAAAATTGAAAATATACACTTCCTAAAATTGTTTTGCCCAACCCAGGGATAGAACCCGGGACCTCATGAAGTTAAGTCCGACATCGGACCGCTAGATCACAGAGGCGAAACATTCATAACATGTTTGCACAATTCAGAATAAATAAATAAATACTTAGAAATTTGAAGATCTTTGTTCGTAACCTTAATCTTAAAGCTTAGTTTAACTTTGTATACTTTACTCTGTGTAGGAGACTGCAATTCAGATAAATCTCTGTACAGCATATATTCTGGCCATTTGCCATCTCTATAAAAGTAGTTTCCTTGCCAGTTCCTTTCAAACTGGTTGGAAATACCCATTGGAATACAAAAATTGAGAAAGGATGTCGCGGAAACCATTACTAATTTATAAATTCCTTTATATGCTTCAGCTTGTCACGATGATATTACGTTTTCGGGAATACTTACTGTGTTAATGGATTGGAGTCTTTGTTCCCTTAGAAACCACGCTCGTAAAATATATAATAAAATTCTATGTCACAATGTTGCGTCTCTTTTGCAGTTAGTAAATAATAGATTTTTGTACTCTGTGGCACAGACGTGGTGTCGTAGCATGAGGAGTTCATTAAAATTTTCAACATTATCCTCAAAACGAGGATAAAATTTTCCACCTACGTAACGAAGTATAACAATTTCGTATTTTAATTTAGTCTCACTTGACATAGCTTGCTTAACATATTGTATCTGGTGATTTATGTAATTTTATCTTTATTTTACTTATATTATTATATGTTTTGTCTTTCTGCCTTTTTTTAATTTTAAGGAAAACAAAAACACAATTTTTTTTGAAAAATTCATGAAATTTCCGACACATAATTCTAATGATAGACATGCATATGTAGCATGTCTATCATCTACAGAATCCATGATTGCTTTTTTCGTTACTCTGTCATTTACCCGGTGTGTAAGGTTATGATTAAAATATTTAACTTTTGACTAATCAGTTAAATATGGATGCTTTCATAAAAAGTAACCAACATTGAATATTAAATTTACGAAACGGATAATTTAAAAGTCATTATTACGTCACTTCTGTCGTCTTGCGGTCCGGCATAAGACTTGAATTCTTGAGATCCTGGGTTCGACCTCCGGCTCCTGTAGTTCCCGCATGTCACCCCCTAGTTTGTCTCCACCGGTGACATGTGGGAATTCTTTTGAAAAAAATTACCGCATGTCACCGGGGGGGGGACAAACCGGTGACCATCGGGCATTGATTCATGAACGTATTTTCCTATAAGGGTTATATCTTTAAAGGTTCTTTTTCAATAACTTATATTTACATAAGGTTTGAAATTCGATATTTTAAAAAGTTTTTTTAAGTAACTTAAATAATTTACCTCACCTTTCCATCATAAAAATTAACAATTTATTACACATTGTTAATATGAATTTATTATCAAATATTAAAATACTCATCCTTTATTGTTTCAACTGCTTAAAATATAGAATGTAGAAGTTTCTTTGTTTTATTTGGATAAAATCATCATAGAAGGGCCTCATCAATAGGTCAATCCACTATTTAGCCCAATTTATGTGTATTGTAAATAAATTAATAAAAAACAAATTAGGTAGATTAAAGTTAAGTATTCTGTGTATGAGCTAGTGATATAAGTTAAAAATCGAAAAGACATCTGTGATTTGACAAATAATAGTTATGATTAGTACATACTTACTTTTAATCATGTTAAATGTAGATTTGTTTAAAAACTGTAGCTTTTGGAAATATAAAAAAGTTAAAATTGTTTGTTAATTAATTTTTTGCCAAAAAAATTTAACTTTTATAAATATGTAACTCCAAATAGTTCTTTTTCTATCTATAGTTCAAAAACAAATGTTCATTTCCAGGCATGTAAAGATATTAGTTTTCGTGTTAGTTTTTTGACTAGAGTGACCAGTGACATACGGGAATTTTGTTTTCTGAATTTCCGCTTGTCCCCTCCAGTGACATGCAGGAATTTTATAAAAAATTTAGAAAAATTCCCGTTTGTCACCGAGGGGGTAAATTAGGGGGTGACATACGGGAATAACCGTCCGGGTCGGGCAACTAAAAAAGTTCCGGTATAGGATAATATGTGCCCGGTATACAGGTTAGCCACATTGTTCGACTAACGGTCAATGTTAATGATGTATCTCTAAAGACGGATTTCAAGCAATCTAGATAGCTGCGGATCCGCCGGCCTATCTTATACCTAATTGCCATATTTATCCTGTCCACAGGTATGTTATTGGCAAGCGATAACATAAATATGGATCAAACTATCAATCTTGGACAGCAAGTTTTGGATTAGGATTGATTATTAATAGTGGACGTAAGTGTCTTTGGCTAGTCATGGATGCCTTGGTTCTGTATCTGCCTACATTTAAGAGGGTATGGGCATAAAGATACTTTACAACTACTAAAACCAGGGCACCTACGACTAGCCGAAGACTTTAAGTTCCACGATGTGATAGGTGGCAAGCCTATCGCCAACCAGGCACATACCCAATCCCGAGCAACCATATTTTTATAGGAAAATTGACAAAACAAATTTTCTGCTTTTTTGGTTTGCCTTACCCGGGATTCGAACCCAGCACCTGAAAAAGTCAAGTGCGTTCCGGACCGATAGACCACAGAGGCGGATATTTATTAAACAAAAATCAATACCGCCTCTTTAAATTACCAGTAATGCATTTGAGCGGATAATAATATAGGTATTAGAGCGGATAATCAATGAAAACATGATTTTAAATGAAGCCTTTTAGCTATATTTACTTTAATTATTTTTTATTAGCATTATTTATGATATTGAAAGCCTATCAAGCAGACGGATGTCCTAATGGTAAAAAATTGACGCCGCCTAGAAACACCAAAGGCGGTAATGGTGCGCTGCGGACCTGAAGCCGGGATGTTAGGCCTTGAGCAAGTTTTAGGTTATCCTTCCTTATGCTTCGAACTGGAACACGTCAACGGCAAGCACTGACGTTATGACGGTAGTACCAATCCGAGCGAGTCGATGCAAAACTATACCTACCTAGTAAAACAGCTATACTAATATAAATGCGTAGTTGTGTTTGTTTATTCTTCAAGTCGCTACGACGGTAAGCCTTGACAACTATTAATATGTTTTAAAACTGGAACGAATGCAAGAATATGTGAAAATATTTTCCTTGCTTTATGTATTAATGCAGCAAAGAGGGGTATAACACCGACAGACGTAATGAGGAAGGTTAGTGTAAAGCTTCGCCAAGTATATTCAACGAGAGTATATCTTCTAAGCAACTGTGTAAAGAGATAAGGTTGAAAATTGCATGTTAATTTACTACAGAGGGGTGGTTACTATATACGTTGGTTTGAACATTGGAGGCGCTGGAAGGCTTCGTATAACGAGCCCTTACTATGACGAGCGACAATAATCACGACAAGCAGTTTTTACGTATATTTAAATTTGCTTTCTAAAACGATCTTTTGATGTGCTTCCATCGCTGTATATACAGGGTTATATTTAACGGACCAGGCAAATTTTGAAAGAATGTTCGGAATCGATAAAATTTTCAGTGATGACATAATCTAAGAAAAATACAAACTATATTTTTTGTCCAACGTAAAGTACAAGATGCATAAATATAACATGAACAAAACATCCCACTGATTCCCGGTAACCGCAGTCGCGTACGCAAGCTGGTGACCTCATGAACGCTGCGTGACAAAAGTAAAGTATTTTTGCGGACTATTTAAAATGTATGTTTATTACAGCAAATACTCCAATTTGGCAAGAATATTTAAAATGCCTTATCATACAACGTTAACACTATAATCTTGAAAATTACTCTGTATATGTGTGTGTGCGAGCGTATGCGGACGTGCATACGTGTATTGCATGCGTACATGCGTGCGTAAACTAATGCGTACATGCGTATGTGTGTTGATAGCAAACACACCCAATATCTATATTCGGATTCGCCCTCGCGACGCGACTTGCCCGGATTGGTACTACCGCCTTACCTATTCCTGCCACCATAACGTTCAATGCTTGCCGTTGACGTGTTCCGACTTGGAGGGTAAGGTAGCCGGTAAACTTATTTTTGCACGAGGTCCCGATCCCGGCCTCAGGTTGGCAACGCACCATTACCATCTTTGGTGTCTCTAGGCGGCGTGCATTTCTTATAATCAGAAGATCCATCTGCTTATTTGCCTTCCAATATCCTAAAAAAAAAGTATTACGTATTAGAACTTATAAAAAAACTGTCAGGTTACATAAATCAATAGATTTATTTTATCAATAAAATTGACCATTAGCAAAACATTTGCACTTGCTTCATTGTTTCTAACTGAAAACTTTCATCTTTACAAAATGACGAAGATCCGGTTTTACATTGCAGCTAGAGAATTTCTGTAAAGTTATAAATTATAATGTCAAAGTTTCTCTTTTCATCGGACATCAAAAACTTGAGTGTTGGTAGATCGTTTTCAAAGGTTGTACTAGGTGGTAGAGTTTCGCAGCGACTCACCCGGATTGGTACCACCGCCTTGTCTATTCCTGCCGCCATAACGTCATGACGTGTTCCGGTTTGGAGGGTAAAGATAGCCGGTAAACTTACTTTTGCTCGAAGCCTAACATCCCGCCTTCATTACCACCTTTGGTGTCTCTGGGCGGCGTAAATTTCTTACCATCAGAATATCCGTCTGCATGTTTGCCTTCCAAAATCATAAAAAAAAATGAGAGCTCCTCAGTTGGCACCGGTTTTAATGAGGCTGTTCCGAAACTCCTAGTTATTAGGCGTTGTATCGAGCCAATGAAAGAAAGCTACCCAATATTCAGTAAAAGGTGACTGCTAGGATCCGACTGTCTACTCATTCACTACTAGTATCTGCCAGCTCTTGACCTCTTGCCTGTCCGCGATACTAACCTTGGAGTACTGTTTTAAAAATTTAGTATAATATTGCTTATGCTTATATTATCTTAAATTGATAAGAAACAAATGAAAAATGTCATAATTAAAGAACGTTTCGAGAAATTATAACATTAAGAAATAATACTGTCAATTGTAGCTTTGAATACGATTTGTATACCAGTTAAGTCTGGTGAAATAGGCAAAACTCAAACAATTGTAATACCAGTTCCATGTACACTATTTTTAAACAAATAAATACTTAATAATGGTAATTTTAGGTAAAAACGTACTATGAAAAAAAAGCATTAAACGTATTGAAATAATAGTAAGAATCTTGCATTATGGAGAATCAGCCTCAAAGTATTTTTCCGGGTAATCATCAATCTGCTTATTCCTTTTCGTAGACATGTTGGATCTCTCAGTGCATTCTATCTCTTATACCATGTGGAATGCTCTGAGAAGGTTTAAATACCGCTGCTGAGTTTCGCTTTAGGATATCGCATCAGGGCCCTAAGGTATCATAACATCACATTATTACTTGGCGGTCTACTACCTTGCTTTTAAAAAAAAACTTTCCTCGTACCTCGTTCCTTTGTGAAACCAGTTATCAAAGGCGTTACTCTAAAACAGATACGACTTAGGAACCTTCAACCACTAAATCCTTAAATGTAGGGAACGCATCTGTGGTACTTCTTGTATTGATGATGTCCGTTGGCGGATCAATTTCCTCTGGTAGAGCCACTTGCCCGTTTGATTCCTCTTCTAAAAAAATGTAATTGAGTGTGTTTTTTTTGTAGTGTGAAACACAGTTTTTAGTGTGTATGATAATATGTTTTTCGGCTCTTTAATAAAATTCAGTTGCCTCGGAATGGATATGTGCCCGGATGGCGATAGGCTTGCTACCTATCACATTGTTGGACTTAATATCTTCGGCTGGTCGTGATGCCCTGGTTGTGCTTCTGTCCATATTTTTGAGGATATGTGGCTAAAGATACTTTTTAGGTACTTTGGTAATATTACTTATTCTTTCGCCTATGTGGTCTAGCTGTTCAGGTGTTGGACTTGACTCCATAAGGTCCCGGGTCGGACAACAAAATGAAAATTTTGGTTTTCCAATTTCCTTATAAAAAAAAATGTTGCTCGAGATTGGATATGTGCCCGGTTAGCGATAGGCTTGCCACCTATCACATTGTAGGAGTACGTACTTTCGGCTAGTCGTTTGTGCCCTGGTTGTGCCTCTGCCTACCTCTTCGGAGATATGGGCGTGAAGATACTTATTCTCTAACAAAGGTTTGAGTTAGTAGTTTAGTAAGTAATTTGGACAGTAATTTCTTGGAAATGATAGCAAACATCTGTAGTTTTGAATCGTGATATTTGCATGTACGTAGAGTTTATATTTCAAATATTATAATACCAAAAAAAAACAACTTCGTATACAAATTGTACAAAAAGTACACCACTAAAAGTACATCATTCCAGGCTTTTGAAGATTATACGGTAACTTGGGCGGCAACCGATCTGCGTGGATGTGAGTGTGCCAAGTAAAAAATTCTAAGAACGTTCGTACTATTTTACGCTAGCGAAAACGAAGGATGCTATTGCTAACTTTTCTTTTTTATGATATTGGAAGGCAAACAAGCAGACGGATTTGCTGATGGCAAAAATTCACGCCACCTAGAGACACCAAAGGTGGTAATGACGCATTGCCAACCTGAGGCCGGGATGTTAGGCCTCGAGCAAAAGTGAGTTTACCTGCTACCTTACACTCCAAACCGAACCACGTCATGACGTTATGGCGGCAGGTATAGGTAAGGCGGTACCAATCCGGGTGAGTCGCTGCGAAACTCTACCACCTAGTAAGATGTCACGGTGTTAGTGACAGTAAGCCTCGCCTTTTACGAGCTGCCTGGCACGAAGGCAGATGTTCTATTGGCATATATGGCCATATATGGCAAAGGAGCCCGGACCAACACGGGAAAACGGGAATAACTTCAGTTATTGTAAGAAATAAGAATTTTTTTGAACTGCTAGTGTGTTTTATTAGTTTCAAGCTTTTTACATCTTCACTGGACTTTTATGGGCAAGGATAGTGCTCAGCCCGACACATCAATATTTATACGGATTTGACTTTCTGTAACGCCAACACCAAGAGTTGTATGCCGAAGCTGTCTACGTTCTGATTACAGGGGGTTTGCTTAGAGTGATTGTGGCTCGTCGCTTGGCGTAAGACTCCTGACGGATAAGAAGTCTCCGGTCACCTCACCGAAATCATATGTGTGTGGTCTTGTTGGTAATGACTTATTTTACTAACAGAGAGGAAGATTGTCTATTTTAATTAATGGACCCAGACAAACACGGGGAAAATATAATAATACTATAATATACTCGTAATATAATCTACGATATGGATGATAGGATAGTTAGCTTTATTATAACATAAAAAAAATATTGAATCACCATTGCATCCTTGCTATGCCATCAGATAACATGACATCGATACTGGTAGTAATTTTACTGACCACTCACTAAACAAATTTTATGTTATCGCTATCTTCTTTCAACGAAAGTATTATAAAGAGACAAACACTTTGGTGTCGTCAAATTAAAATATACTCGACATTTCTACAGTCGTTTAATCTAACACTCGGAAAACTTTGGTAAGAAAACATCACTATATTTTGACGTGTCCAGACTAATCTGACATGTCTGAAATGTTCCATCGCTTTTGTTTTTGTCTCTTTTGAAAAAACATATTATTCATCTAAAATGAATTTAGTTTGTGAATTTGAACAAACAGAGAATGTCAAGAACAGTAGTTTGTCAATAAGAGTATTTCTCGTACCAAGTATACTATTATGTCGTGTTAAATCGAATTATGACGTTAACATCATAATAATTTTCCCATCATGCATTTCAACTTCAATCCTATTTGTTTAACATAATATCTTAAGTAAAGCTCTTAGATTTGTAAGGGGAGCGTTTATCACTGATTGTGCGAATATTAATCTGACGTAATAGCGTTATTCGTATAGTTGAAGAGAGCGTCAAAGCTGAGTGCAAAGGAACAAAGCCTCCAATTACCCGAACTGGCACGCCGTGGGCTTTTAGTGAATAATGAGCCGCTTATCCCAGTGGATGGCTTCACAAGAATTGTTTTCAGTGGGTTGAAGACCACCCGGTTTGTAATACGCTGGCCATCTTGCCATATGACACGTCAATGCGATTTTACATCCGTATCATACCTTAGTTTGACATTTGCTTCGAACACGATATTTACACCATTTGTTTCAAAACACGTTTCTGTAATCTGAGTCTATAGTTTTTTTCTATATTCATACTTATTTTTATTTATTTATTTAAATTTTGATTGAATACAAATTTTTGTCAAAAAAATTAACAGTGATAAATGGAAATGCACAAAAGGTGGTCTTATCAGTTTTCTGATCAATGTATCGTGGCTTACGCAATCGAACGCTTTGAACAAATCACAGAACACTCCGATTGCATTCTGAGAATCCTCCCACCATTCATAAATTTTCTTCAATAATTCCACACCTAGTAGTTGGAAGGATCAGAAGAACTTCCAGATTTAAATACAGGTATAACTTTACTAAGTTTTATTAGATCAGGAAATACACCATTTGAAACACAACAGTTAAATATTGCAGCTAAATATGGAGCAATAACATTTATTACTGAAGCAATAACTTTAATACAATGTCCCCATAAGTCTAACGTATTTTTAGTTTTTAATGATTTAAAGACTTTTAATATATCTAACGCATCAACAAACGAAAATTCAAAACTATTTTTACACTCATCTACGTGTAATGTTTTATTTTTTAAATTAATTCAAATCACGTCTAAAAAGAAACGACCACAGAAACGACTGCAAGACTGACACAACAATAAAACAAAAAAAAACAACTGAAAAATGACTCAATGACAGTTCAGATGGAGATTCATCTGAAAAAATATCAATTTGTTTGGAAAATACCCATTAACAAAATAATTCGCCATTTATTGAATTCATTTGTTACAAAAAATGTGATAAACGTGTGATAAACTGTGAAGTTTGCATAAAATCGGTCAAGCGGTTCTTCGCTTGACCGATTTTATGCAAACTTCACAGTTCACATAAACCTTCTACTAAATAGTCCGAACAAAGCCTAAACATTCGGTTTAGATAGGTTAGCACGTTCTCGAGTTGTAAAACACAACGAAAAGTGGCATTGATTTTTATATACATATATAGATTATTATTTCACAAATAAAAATAAATATTTTACATTATTTAATTAACTTTTTTATGACTTATAATCAGCTAAACAGTCACATCGTCGGCCTTTAGCAATAATGAGTCTCCTATCCCACTGGATGGCTTCACTACATTTATTTAGAGTGGGTGGGAGACCACCCGGTATGTAACACGCTAGCCGTCTTGCCACATGACAAGTCAACACGAATTTGTGTCCGTATTTTCCCCTACTATGACATTTGGCTTGGACACGGTCACCGCCTGCTATTCTTTTCAATGTCACATTCCTTTATGTTGAAGTGCTAACGTTTTCACTCTTTGGAATGCTTTGTTTTTAGTTGACATTAGTAATAGAAGGGGAAGTGTTAGATGTAAACTCATTTGGACTTGTTTCTTTATGTGATTTTAATTTTATTTTGTGATAAAATGAAGAAGAAAAACCAAAATATATTTCCAAAATGTTTTATTATATATTCGTTAATTATTAATGATAGTTATTGTTAAGATATGAAAACTGATGTTGCGGAAATTGTGTTGGAAAGGGGATAAATGTTAGATGCTAGATACCTGGATAACAAACACTTTTGTATGACGTTCCTAAGCATTGCAATTAGGACTCTTAGAATCATTTCAACCATATTTTTGGGTCATTATAACTTTGTTTTGGACTAGCTGTCACCCGCGGCTTTGCTCGCGTGGCAATTAATATGTTTACAAATTATAAACCATTAAAAGGACTTTTCAACCTTTCAACCCCTATTTCACCCTTTTAGGGGTAGAATGTCGAGAAACGCTAAAATACTATATAAATATCTACTCATTTTAATAAATAGTCCAAAAACAAAGTTTCATATTTCTAACTGAAAAAGATACTGTCTTCGATACAAACTTTCAACCCCTATTTCACCCCCTTAGGGGTAGAATTTCCAAATTGCCGTTCTTACTGGACGTCTACTCAACAAAATGACCCTACTCACCAAATCTCATGGCTGTAACTCTAATAGTTGATGATGAAGCAGTCATTCAAGACATATTATTTTATAAGTATAGACCAAAGCTAAATATAACAATTTACATTAATTCATATTAGAGTTCTTTTTTTGGATTTCATCCGATTTCTGTTTCCTCCAAATTAGTAACGGACGCCCCGTGATGCATTTTTTTTTCGTTTACGGTATATGTTAATACTTACAATTGATACAATGACTTGTACTTTGTCATGTATTCGAAATGAAAGACGAACTAAGCGAAGCACAAGAACATTACCTACCTTTTCTGGAAATGTTTTTTTGCAACCTCATAGAATTTTTTTTCCGTTTTAATGTATAGTTCATGTTCTCAGAATATAATTTTAATAACAGACCTGACAAATATGCAACGTCTCAATTGAATACTTTTATTGATATCTAAAATACACCAATTTGGTCACTGACACACTCACTGAAGCACTGACACTGATATTCATCAAAATATTTGACAGCTTCCTGAGGTGCTAGAAAGCAGAAACATGATATGTAGTCTAAGTTTAGTAAATAACCGACAAAAATCATGATAATTTTTCCCCCATCCCCTAAAATGAGACTTCAAAATGTCAGAGTACTTTCTGAAGTACAAGAAAGCCGAATTTTGGTATGTGAACAAAGTTCAGTATACAAAAATAAATCTACCACGCTCCCTAATAAATTTAGGAATAGCTTTCGCCCCCCATTCCCTAAAATTGGAAGGGCGGGAGTTTAAATGAGACTTTCACCAATTTTATGAATTAGAACGTGAAAAGCTTATACGGGAATGTAGACAGTTCTGCAGGTTTTACCTGTGCAAAAGGTATCAGATCTCATGTAGAGTCAAGGTTCTGACGCTCCACGGCCTAACTCTACTAACCCCAACTTCACAAATTCTACATATCAGTAAAAATACGTGGCTTGGCTGTTACGTTACTCACTTCATAAACTAAATATTTGCGATATTTTATTGAATCAGGCGTTACTTTGCGGAAATCCATTATAACAGATGTAAAATAAGCTTTTAAGCCTAATTCCGCATAAACAGTGTAACTGTTGTGGCAAATTATCCTCCAAATGACAATCACAGAATGAAACAAGCCTCACTAATATTCCTACTGTCCACCCCCGCAACCAGAACACGAATAAAGGAAGAACTCGGGAAATACGAGTAATATAAATTGTCACGTCCTTTGCATGTGACAAACCCTACCTAAAGTTCCCACCTCCGCAACCAGATCACGAATAGAGTCCGAACTCGGGAAACAAAACCACTTGTTACGTCCTTCGCCAACTGTGTCGAAGATCTCACCATGGAAAACACCAAGTTGCACTTGACGTACGTTTTGCCTCGACACTGAGGCATCCTCAAGAAATCGACTGCACCGTACAAATGACGACACACGAGTCAACTAGTTGACTATTCTATTCGTGATCTGGTCGTGGAGGTGGGAATTTTAGATAGGATTGTCACATGCGAAGGACGTGACAATTTATATTGTTTCCCGAGTTTTTCCTTTATTCGTGTTCTGGTGGCGGAGATGGGCGGTAGGAACGTTAGTTATACGCTAGTCACATTCCGTGTCATTTGGGGGATTACTTGCCACAACAGTTACACTGTTTATGCGGAATTAGCAAATTAAAGGCTTATTTTACATCTGCTAAATATTTGCATCACCTCCGCGACAGTAGAACAAACACGAACAAAAAGGGAATTATTCTAATATTTTTTTCCGGAATATGTGTATTTTGTGTACTATTTTTTTCACTATATCACATTAACAGTATTTAAGTAAAATCGGAATTAGCCCTTTGACATATAAATCCACTCAAACTTGACTGTTTTGGGTTATAAAACACTAAGAAAAACATATCTAGTGCAAAAATTACCCGCTTTGAATAATTCTATTAAACGTATACTGCAATGCCTGTTTCTAAACTTCACTGAACGGACAAAGGGCAAGTGGGGATAATAACGAGAGAAGAAATGTTTATTTGTCTCCAGCAAATCGTTTATCCCAAGCGAATGCCGACACTGAATACTTGGGAAAATGTCCTGGCGTTTCAACAAGAAGTATATTTTTAAAAGCGCTTGATACTCGCGCTATTTTTATTTGTAAGCGCTTGTCACAAATTATTCCTGTCCATTTAAAGTGTGATTGTACGACGTCCTTGTTCTTGAAAATAATTATTGCTGCGAGGAGTATTAAAATAAAAATGAGAATTGTGTGGAGCGCTGTTATGAATATAGTATGAGAGCGCAACTCAGCAACGTATTTTTGTACTTTTGTATTAGTCGTGCATTGTGCAGCGTTTAATAATAAATTTTCATTTCTACTTTTTTATGGGAGAGGTCAGCGAGTAAGCATATTGATGGTAAAATACAATCATAGGCTATAGATACCATAGATGTTACAGGTGCGTTGCTGCTCGGAAAATGAGAGAAAAGGCTTATTGTGTAAGTCTACTGGCTACCCTACACTTCAGACTGGAACATGAAATTATTGCTATGGCGGCAGGAATAGGTAGGGAGATATGGTGGCAGGGTTCACTACCAGGGTAAGTTACTACACCCTACCGCTAGTGGTATGATATTGTTGAAATTGACACAAAAGTAGATTTTTGGTTTAAATGTACATTGTTTATTATTATTTGATAGGTTAAATTCTCAAAGGTTTAGGGTACACACTGATCTTCACCTACAAGGACAAGGTTCTGATCAATTTCCGACGGGCGCAGGCATTTCTGTTAAGAACATTTAAATGTTTGCATATGTTAATCTGGGTGTTAATTAAATTTATTCTGTTACATATATAAGTATTTCTATGTATTAGTATTGTTGACTATGACATCACCCATGACACATGCATATCATTTGTCGTTCTTTAGGGCCACTTATTGTGTCGGGCAAGAAAAAGAAATTTTGGTTTTTACTTTTACTTTATTTGCCACCTATCACGTTGGGGGACTAAGTTTCTACGGCTAGTCGTGGGTGCCTTAGTACTGCCTTTGTCTACTTCTTCGGGGATATGGGCGTGAAGATACTTTTTTTTAATATTCAAAATTTCACTTCTGTCGGTAAACCTGAAGTGCCGTTGATTTTTTTTTCTTGAACTTAATTTATGGTAAAACTAGCTGTTTCCCACAGAGTTGCCCGCTTGGTAAATGGTCCCACAGGAGCATTTTATGGGATTAAAAATATTATATGTCTGAATTCAAGTTACTCTATATGTGTGTGAAATTTCATAAAAATCGGTTCAACAGTTTTTGCGTGAAGGAGTAACAAACAAACATACAATTTCTCTTTGATTTGATATTTGTCAAGATTTCACTAAACCGTATTGTGGCAACTCACACAAAGAAGGAAAACATGTAATACCATGTGTTTTAAACGATAATAAAGTAAAACTTAGCCATTAACAAATAATGTACCGTTTAAGGAACGGTTCTCAAAGGTGATTCCGAATCGTAACAATTTTATCTCTAGCGAAGGTAGCAGTTTAGAGGAACGTATGGAAAGGGCTTTTAGGTGCAATGTATTAAAGCTAATTTATTATTGTAACAGATATTTCCAATAGCAATCTTATGCATTACCGTCCCAAATACCAACCATATTTTTTTGCGATGTTGTTCCGGGCTCCTTTGCAGAATAGACCATCTGCCTTCCTGCCAGGCAGCTCGTAAAAGGCGAGCATAGGCTTACGGAAACTAACACCGTAACAACTGACTAGGTGGTAGAGTTTCGCAGTGACTCACTCGGTTTGGTACCACCGCCTTATCTATTCCTGCCATCATAACGTCCAGTGCTTGCCGTTGACGTATTCCTGTTCGGAGTGTTAGGTAGCCGGTAAATTTACTTTTGCTCGAGGCCTAACATTCCGCCCTCAGGTTGGTAACGCACCATTACCACCTTTGGTGTCTCAAGGCGGCGTTAATTTCTTACCATCAGGAAATCAGTCTGATTCTTTGCCTTCCAATATCATAAAAAATATTAAATTGAGATATACAGTTATAATGGTAGTATGCGTTATTAGGAAAAGTTTAGGAGATTCGGAAAGTAATTGTGCAGATCTTTTTGTTAACTTTCGGTTTGATAGATTCGTAACATAATTTTGTGCTCTGTCATTTGCACAATAGAGTAACTCAATGATAATCACGAATTATATGTATATTTTTTTTGATATTGGAAGGCAAAAAAGATGGTAAGAAATACCAAAGGTGGTAATGGTGCGTTGAAGAAATTCACGCCACCTAGAGACACCATATGTGGTAATGGTGCGTTGCCAACCTGAGGCCGGGATGTTAGGCCTCAAGCAAAAGTAAGTTTACCGGCTCCCATATCCTTCGAACTGGAATACGTCAACGGTAAGCACTGACGTTATGACGGCAGGAATAGATAAGGCGGTGGTACCAATCAGTAGGGTTACTCTTGAAGCTCGATTCATGCAATATTGGAAATTGGAATCGAGTATGTCATTTAAGGTACTCTTGAACACAATACTGGCTAATTATTAACACTTTGTTAATAGTAAACAATAAATTGTTTTGTCAGATTAGCTGAATTAATTTGTAACTTATTGTTAATAATCCGCTAGAACTGTGTCCGAAAGTACCTAAAGTGATATATACGATTCCAATTTCCAATTCGCATGATATCGAGATTCAAGAGTAACCCCACTGGTCGAGTTAATGCGAAATTCTACCTCTTAGTCAGAAGCCACGCTGTTAGTGTCGCTAAGCCAATGCGTGCCTTTTACGAGCTGCCTAACAGGAAGACAAATGGTTTATTCTGCAAAGGATCCCGGACCAACACGGTAAAATATCTACGTGCAGCACACGGATGTGTCTTGGACATAGCCCCGCCTAATTTTTGTGTATTTTGTGAGCTATTATTATTTAATATTTATATAAAGATATTAGTCTTCGGAAGTTTGTACAAGGCCTGTCGTCTGATAAGATAAAAGCGATACCTTAATAAGGTTTAGTCCAAGGCCGTTGCCATAGTTTTCCAGGTTTTCATGAGAATCGACAGATGACTCAGCAAATGTTATTTCTACTGATAGCTGTTTCTTTTAGATTATCCGCTATCTTTTATTATAGAAATTACTTAACAGTAAAAAAATATTACCGCTGTGGTCACCTTTAATATTTTCCCCTCTGTAGTCTAGCTGGTGTCAGACTAAAATTCATGAGGTCCGGTTTTGATTCCCCGAGTCAGCAACATAAACGAATTTAATTTAATACATTTTTTAAATGTATTTAATGGAAGGTTTTATAATCTAAAAGTTTTTTGTAAAACTGTATGCATAGGTCCATGAAATAATGGCTTACTCTGTGGAGACGAAGACTTATTCGTACCGACCGTAATTACGCGAGTATTTGGAGTGAAAACTTCTTTAGCGGCGTTGCGCACTTTTTTGGAATGGGTAAAAACTTTTAAACTCCCGTCAGACCACGTACCCTGATTCGTGAGACAAAAATTCGTAAAACGGCTCAGAATGGTCGTGTTGTCATGTTTGTGTACGATAGCGCAATAAATGAATATTGTATTCTACCAAACAAATGATAGTACTTTCATACTGATAATTAAAGCAATTCGTGCAAAATTATTCCCAAATCATTCCAAAATATCAAGAACGCACAACGTTAATATTCAAGTTTTCACTTCTGCCGGCACTCCCGGAGTGCAACCCGTTTCTTTACTGCCTTAAATATTTTACTTGAGACTGAAATTAATTACAAAAGAGCCCGTCTTTTAAGACTCAGCCCGCCTTAACGCTTAAGCATTATTTCTTTCATACGTACCGTCCGACTTCAACTCTTCTTTTTGTCAATAATCTTGTTTTCGGCAAACTTCAAACAATCTTACCTGTTAACAACAAGGTTTAATTAATTTCAAACTATTTACAACTAAAATAATTAAAACTTATACAGTAATAGTAGCAATACAGTTAAAATACACTCTGGGCGGAAAGTGGCAACTTGAAGACCGCAACAATAAACGAAGTTGTCAATTCCCAACATTGTCAAGCTGGAAAATGGTATACATGCCATCTAAAAAACCCTATATTACATATAATTGATGGACGAGGTAAGTTTAGACGAAAAAAAATAAGATGTTCTTATCTGCTGCCCTAGGGACATAACCATCCATTTTTCATCAATCATCGAAACCATCTAATTTTAGACTTAAGTATTTTATTATGTTTTAAAATAGCTAGAAAGCCGGTGGCTTCCCCAATGGTAGAAGACATACGTCGCTTTTAAAAACCATTTCTAAGTGTCGCTGAATGAATAATATACTTTGATTATTTTTTTAATTAGTCTCCGAGTTAAGAACTTAATACCACGTGATCTTACAAACTTTCAATAAACATTAACAGTTCCTAGTAATACTAGGAGTACTAGATAAACTATAATAGTTAAATACTAGATAAACTACAAATGTATTAATTAAAAACTTTAATAAGAAAAAATAACTTTAGTGATCTTAATTTTAAATAAGCAGTACCTAGTTAAGTTGGTTTATTTATGTAAGTATATACATATCTTAATTAATAGTTAATACTATATTTCTATGTTACTCTTTAGCATTCATTTTCAAATTTTTTGTGTATTTTCAAGTTACTGGTATTATTTCATAAAACTAGCACCCCGTTATATATTTTTTTCTGTATCTTAAGAAATACAACTGCTATAAATTGCATTAGACGTGATATTAAAAAAACTTACCTTACCTTTTACATTACATTACCTTTGTACTTATTTGTATATTAAATTTAAATACATAAAACAAATATTTATCCCTAGCCCTCCGCAAGGAACATCTTACATAGAACATTGTAAAAGAATATTATACTTTGTAAACGAAGCATCGTTTAAATATTGGTACCAAATTAAAAATAAGATTAAAAATACACTTTGTCACGTACAGGTTGAGGTCGCTTAAACAAAAAACGATACCGCGAGACCTACCATAGGGATTTTGAGATAACAAAAACAAATAAGTATTAAACCTTAGAATAATAACACTATAGAAAGACAGTCTTCATAGTAACGCTGTGTCAAAAGTGAAGCACTAAGCTAATTCACACACGCATGACGATTACTAGCCTACGCTTGTCACCACGCACACATGCACTTGTATTACGCTGCCAGTTAAAGTGCAGTTTTCCCAAATTTGGGGAAAAGTTATAGAATATAGGAAACCGCTGATAACGTTTTGTTTTTGACATCAGTACGTAAATAGCTATAAATGTATTTAACGTATGGGTATGATAATATATAATTGCTAGGTACATTATGAGACAGTCTAAATGAAATAAATAAAAGAAAACACCAACACAATTTTCAACACTTTACTTTCTATTGCGATTGCAAATCAAAACTAATAGTAATTTAATAGTAAGGTATTTATCTTCGTTATTAAAATGTTTTGAACATATTCGCGTATTTTTTGTTGGCTTCCAATGTACTTCGCCACGACTAAGCCTTATATTTTCCACCCATTTGTCAGCAATGACAGGATCAACAGGAATCCTTCAAACAACAACAAGCAGTATTTCTAATCGCAAACAGTGTTAGACTTTTCAACTTTTAAGTAACACAAGTTTATGAATGCAAGCAATACAACTTTTAACAAAAACAACATCTACGTCAGAAGAAAACGTGTGGCATACTATAGCAAATATCGGTAGAAACTATTTTAAAATAATTAACCAATTGGAGCAACTAGTCAGTTAAAGTGGGAAAATATTTTAAGGATCGGGCAGCACTTAGTATTGAAACAATACATAAACAAAATTTTTCTTTCTGATCAAAATTTACTAGAAAATACTTTGAAATATTGAAAGCTTACCTGTGAAAAGTGATGTTATTAATTTTTTTTTGTTTATTAGATGTGTTGTGACACAATTTAATTGCACAAACCGTCATAATTATTTTTTATTCGCGAGATGCGTTCTGCGTCAATTGACGTTGCACACTACGTCACGGTTTGGCGTTTGGAGCCATAAATGGCTCCAAATAAAGTGCTTCAAAATGGACGCACGGACTTGGTTTCTATAGTGTTATTATTCTAAGTATTAAACAGAACACGGGCACGAGCGGTCGTAATCCAAACAGATAGATCTTACTGTCAGCTGAGATGTCATCCGACAAGGAGTGCCAGGAAGAACTATACTGGAGTTAAACAAAAGCCACCTATGAGTCATCACTTTGACAACAATGGGTTGACTTTGGAATTCAGCTTTTTAATTTGTAGTCTCAATGTTTAAACAATAACTGTTTGAAATATTAACCAAATATTGAATTAAAATTAAGATAATAGATAGTTAAAATAAATCGCTTTTGTGGTCTAGTGGTCCGGCGTAGGACTTCCTTGAGGTCCGGGTATCCTGAGTCGGGCAACAAAAAACGTGTATGTAAATATCGTTGCATGGGGATCGGATATATAGCCATTTGGCGACAGGCTTGCCACGTATCACATGAAGGGACTAACATCCGTATTCAAGAAGATTACTTGGCCAAGTAATGAAAAAACGCTGTGCGAAGTACGACATTTAGCTATGCGTTTAACTTAGTTCAATATCAGTTCTAAGTATTGTTCATGAATTAGATTACTTGACGTAAGAAATGCATAGCTAAATGTCTTATTTCGCGCAGCATTTTTTCATTACTTAGCCAAGTAAGCTTTTTGAATGCGGGTGTTAATGTCTTTGGCTAATCGTGGGTACCTTGGTTGTACCTTTACCTACATGTTTGTGAATTTATGGGTGAAGATACTTTACTTCTACTTTAAAACAAAAAACTAATTCAGTGAATTGTGATTCATAGTAGTCTATAATACAAACATTTATGGATACGTTTAAAATGTATAGATACTTATAAAACAACCATCAAAATATTTTAAAGGACTTGTTAAATTGACATAATTACTCGTATACCTATAAAATTACTTAAAATTTACATTTACAATTATAACAGCTAGTAAGATGCAATTAGGCTTATGAAGTTGTAAATATAGTAATCCTAAATTAGTTTCTTGAGGAAATACACACGTACAACACACGTAGCAAAATTCTGATATAACGTGAACGAGCGGTTTAAACTCGGTCGAAATAACTGGTGGGTGCTTCCAGAGCAAGATTCTGTAGGCGTTTGTACTCTACTGTACTACCTAACGGTTTGCCAGGAGTGGGAGACATACAAGACTGATACGTGTTCCATTTATGAACATTTCTTTCTACAACATTTAATGGTTTCGCAACCTTTTGTTTTTGGTTTTAGCGTAGGTAGGTCACTGTAGTAAAATTTTAGAATAATAACTTGTCAGCTAACAAGTTTTTGCTAGTCACTGCTTTCCACCTTTGTACTCAAGTTTGTAGGGTAGAATATCAATTAGGTTATTTGAGCATACTTGAAGTTTAAAAGCGACTCATGTTTCTTATGGTAAGAAACATGAGTAAGAAACATCACCGTTTTTGTTCCATTACGGTCACTATTAATAATCTATCTGAGATAAGAGATAGGGCCATTGTAGATTAAATACCAGGTATCCACTGTTATTTTTGAATAAATAACAAAAACATACAAGAAAAAATTAAATAACAACAAAACTCTATTAGACCCATCTCTATCTGTAGATATGTTTTTAATATTAGCCATTAATCTACCATTCTCTGCTTTCCATTATTATTTAAATCTTTTGCCTTATCTGTAAAATAAAAGTTTTATATAAATGCTGGCTATGATCATTGCCTTTTCGTTTGCTTGACTATGCAATCAAAGGGGCTTATCTATCGTAAAACATTTTAAAACTCTCATGTAAAAATATCTGGGCGAAAACTAGAATAGAACAAAAGTGCATTAAATATAAGCTCATCGGTTTTTCAATAAAACCATTGGGCGAAAAATCTCACCGTTGCTGCTCTTTGCCAGTTTTGGCAATGTGAGCCGGAACCGAACATGTTCAAACTTATTCTGATTCTGTTATTGTTAAAAATATTAATAGCAATCGCAGTAATTGAGTTTTCCACTAAGCTTTTAATGGAAAGTCTGAAAAAGGACGAAAATAATAAAGTACGCTCCAATTATAAACATTTGGTTGTAGCTTACACATAAGTATTTCTTTAAATCTGTAGAAAAAGTCTTGTTAATATTGCAATATTAAAAAAAGCCTTCTCAAATGCGTAGAAATTATTCAAAGTTTGACAAAATTTTGAACAAAATAATTAATCTTTCACCCAGAAAATATAGAAAAATTTGAACTTCACCAGGTAAGTTCGTTTAATAATTAAATCATTAATGAAATCACGGCAAATTGTATAACTACACTTATATAATATCAGAGTTATGACATAACAATACTATGATTTTACGACCATGATCTCATGGCACAATCGGGCATAAATCATTATTATTTGTCACGTTGGCAATCAAATCTTGCATTTCTGATTTATACTCACTTCCTACCTTTATCTATTCATCGTTGTTATTTGCATGGAAATAAATATTTTGGTTAGCTAGAAAGGTATTTGATTGTTAATAATAAAGTAAATT